>ATSW01006207.1:0-11088 GCA_000444245.1 Botryllus schlosseri
GGGGGGGGGGGGGGGGGGTGCAAGTAAAACTGCACTCAGTCGCTGCTGAAAAGGTTCGTTGTCCTAAAAGATGTGCGGAAACTATAAATTGTCAAGTTTATGTATCAGTTCCACTGCGGTCATTGCCTCGAATATTTCAATGACTTTTTACCTACGAATTAAAAGCGCACAAGTACGACACACGTGCATCCACGTCGTCCAACTATCATATGATCGACCTAAAAGATCAAAAGGATCATCAGTCATTCAAATTTGCTGGGCATGGTGGGTGAAACAGTATCCCGCCGGGCGCCAGCTATCCGAAAGTCGATGAGCATGTCCTGTCCAGATTCAAGTCGAAATACAAGCAATTTCTATTAAATCAGGGATATAACTCTAGAAGCAATTTCTATTAAATCAGGGATATATAGAAGTCTAGAAGTACTAAATGAACGAATGATGAATCTACTAAATGAATACTAGTCCGTCCTCTAGATTACAGGACCACGACCTGACCTATCGATCTCGCCTTTAGCGTGACATATGCCATCTCATTTTTGTTGCTACCTTTTTTATATTGCTTCTTTTACTTTTCATTCAGTGTGCATGCTTGCTCTTTACATCCCCTATGCCCTAGGTTAAGGTGGGTGTCTGATTTCAGAGACTACTCCAAGCCGTTTCGACAAGTTCCTATCTTCTCATGGTATTTCAGTTTTTACGGTGTATTGAACTATTAAAAATTGCTAACAAACTGAACCAAGCGAGCATGATACTATTCTAAACTTGAGGTCCTTCGGGACACCACTGGCTGATAAAAGCATGATATATTCCGCTAATTAATGGTGATTGAAGAGATCTGAAGATATGTAGCGTAGGTTAGTTATCTTCATTTAAAAGCAGCGTCGAGCCCATTCAAAGTTAGTTCTATTATTGACCTTTCACCTACGTAAGTCACGCGTCACCAGCGGGAAAACTAAACAGAAGACCGCGGCCACTTCTATCACTTCTATCAGCTGATTTCGTAGCGGGAGATTCCTATTGATGTTCTGTGAACCCGAAACGTGCTGGGCTAGGCAAATTGTTCGTTGGATTCTGTAGGAACGTTACAATCTCTTTATTCGCGATGAGTATATTTCCCGAGATTTCTTTCTTCCGACAAAATGGATATTCTCAAAGAAATCGCAGGAATCAATACAAAGGTATGTGACATCGCCGAGCTCGTATCGTGTTGCCGGTATTGGTCTAATTCTTTTTGGTTTGTAAATGAATATGAATTGAAGTTGATTGCTTTCCGCAGAGTTCGCGCGAAATGTTCATGAAAACAAATTGAAGAGAATGTACTGCCTGAACTCTATGAAATATCAGATTCCAGGATCCTATACTGAGGTAAGGTATATGTCATAGGCTATATTAATGCACATTTTGTTGTAATGTTGCTGGTCTTTCGAGATGGCTTATCATGCTCATTTTTCCACAGCCAGAAGTACCACCATATGCCGTAGAATATTGCACAGGTAGGCTTCCTCATTTTATTCACTGCAATTCAATCTGACTCATAACCCAATTGTTTAGCTGCGGGTAGTGAATACATTTTCTCCGTTGCTGACGAAGACGGCAACATATCATTGTTCACATCGGAACGCACATCGAAATCAGGGCCCCTGAAGCCACTATTTAGAATGCAAGCTCACAACAATGCTATTTTTGATATATCCTGGATACCGAGAGAACATATATTAACCACCGCTTCCGGGGACAATACGGCAGCGATTTGGGATATGATCAAAGGAGAACTGGTTACTAAATTAAAAGGGCATTCATGTACCCTCAGAACGATAAATGCGTGCAAGCAAAATTCAGGTATGATTCATTTTTAAATCGGAGAGTGACATGACTGTTATGAATCTATTTCATGTTCAGATCTTCTTGTGACTGGATCGAGAGATGGCAATGTCTTACTTTGGGACCGAAGAAGCACTCAACCGTTCCTTAAGATCCATGATGCCCATGTTGTTAACGATGGCTCGACGCCGAAGAGAAAACGAAGATTAGCGTCCACTACACCAGGCCAATTAGTGCATGTATGCTTAAGTTTTCCGTGATGGTCTCAAAATAAGGCCTAATCTCTGTAAAAATGGTGTAGGCCTATCTATTTATGTCAATGACACCAATGTCAACAATCTGGACTACTAGCATACCCGGAACTATATCGGTATTCTATGGAAACGGTATGGAATCTATATTTCACACTCCCATACTTGGGCAGTTTTAGCAGAGCCATGACAATGATCCTAATTTCGAATTATCAAAGCGATTGCATACCTCAGAAAATCGTTCACTGACAGGTCTATGTCTAGGCTAATCGTTCATATATCAAATTGTGACTCGGACTCACCCACCGTGGTCGCCATCTATTTGAAGACGAAGCTGCATATGAAGGAAAATAATACTAAATATGTCAATCTGGATTTCACATTCCCACACATTGGCGGGGGGAATAGGACATTCCATCCGCTGCAGCTGCATTTCCCGATGAAAGTTGGCAAAGCCTTGTTATAGTAATGAATATGCGCACTTTGTGCAGAAATTACTTTCAATTCGCCAGCACCGTCCTATTTCGCCCTCCAATCAAAGAGACTATCGAGAGTCAACTAACTCAAGAATTATTCTGTACACGAATATGCGCGCAAATACAATTCAATTAAGAGAAGGAGAACGTGAATTTGCTCGTCTGCTCGAGAGAGGAGATATCGTTTCTTAACGCACGCGTGTCGAAATCAACCGTAAACAATGTCGATCCGATTGTCTGATTACTAATCACGGATTACACTTTATTAGTTAGTTGTCGCCCCGACAAAGCTGTACCGGTATTCAATTATTCGCACGCGTATCGGTTAATGATAAATAGTTGGCATTTAGGCCTAGGCCTACGCGCTATCACGGACTCCCTCATTGACAGCGCACTGATGATAGCGTTTGGCTGATGTCGTATCGAACTGGCCAGACAATAGATATATAAAAAAATTTGAAATTGTGTTTAAGCATTTTATATGGGGTGGCCGCCACCCTATAATTGTGTCATGGTGTGGCTGGGCCACCCCGTAACTCGGCGCCTATGATCACATGTATATTATCTATAATGTGTATGGGGAGATTATAAGCATCAAAAATTGAGATGCTTTTGTACAAGTATGCTACGAGAACAATTTCATTTTTAGTTATGTGGTTTATGATTAGAGAAACTGTAAATTCCAGACCAATTGGCATGGGAAATTTGGATTGAATTACATGTATTCATTTACAGTAGGCCTATACAACCAATTTATGTGAATTTCGTTTGTTAAGCTTGTTTGGCTTGTGACGTCATAATTGGAAATACCAAAAATTCACAGTAATCAGAAATTGTCAAATTTCCACCAGATAACGTGGAAATTAATTGTTCATTTTTTGTAGCAAGGTAGAATGCACATTGAAAACCATGAATTCATGAAAATGACCTTAAATTTTTTTTCCCCTTTTCAGATATACCACATTCCATTTAAGCTGTAGGAAAATGAGAAGCTGCTACTCACAAGCCTCACTGACATGATATAGACTTCAAATGGTTCATTCGGTTCACTTTATATGTTAGTCAGGCTCTTGAGGAGATTTCCACCAAATTTTAGGGTTATCAAACTATCATAGCAAGATATATTGCTGTTTCACTGCAGATTTGATGAAAATCACTGAAGCGTGACATGCAAAAAGCATGGTTTTGTGAGGAGTGTAACTCGGTCATCAGATTGAATTTGAGAAAAAAATTTTGGATTTCCTCATGATATTGACAGAAGAATCAATGTGCCAAATTTCATAGCCATCCATTAACCTTGGTGCTCATCTGAAAATAAATTTGCTCATTTGGCAGGAAATTACCCATATCTGAATCACACCTGCAATAACCGAGAGTCAAACATATGTAAACACATCCCGGACATGATACTTGAGCATCCGACAGACTTGAACACACCCAGACATGGTACCTTAGCGCGAGATAGATGTGAAAACAATCCAGACATGATACACGAAAAGGCCTATATCCACAGGGCCCTCAAAATATATGTCAAAATTTCATTACAGTTTGCCATCATAATCAAAATTCATCTCCCAGGATTCACAGCAATCAGTGTCATGCGCACTTTTCCAAGACTGCAACACTGTGATCACAGCCGGAACAAGAGATGGCGCCATAAAACTCTGGGATCTCCGGAATATTAAGCAGACCAGAAAGACATCAGGTAATTACTTCTATTCATTACCCGTCACAGTAATGTACAATCTCTCAATTTCAGCAAAAAAACAAGTAGAACCAGTTGAGACATTGGAGTATGCCGGGAACAGTTTACGAAGAAGAGGTTACACTTGCTTGACCCTAGATTCAACAAATACTCTACTTTACGCATCGTGTACCGATGACTCCATCTACCAATATCACCTCATGCCAGCATGCCCCGATGGAAAAAGGTGTAGTACTTGTGTCATTGAATCATGAGCTCACATTGCTACTTCTGATTTTGTTTCATGTAGAGAGCCGATTTGTAGATATCGCGGTCACATCAGCTCGTCATTTTATATCGGGACTGCCTTGAGTTGCGACGATCAGTTTTTGTTAAGCGGCTCTTGCGACAACAAGGGTTACATATGGAATGTAAGTTTTTCAATGTGTATGTTTTTACAATTATTCTCGACCACTAATGACCAGAGGTGGTAAGTAATGAAGTATTACTACATTTTGTACTACTTACTGAAAGTGAATATTAATAGTCTCGTCTCGTGATGATGATAGATTAGCGGCTGACTGTTCCATAAGGAGATTTATGATATTATGAACATACTCCCAACTACATCTACAGAAATAATGCAACAAACAAAAGGTTAACTGTGCCACTGTTGTGTATGTATAGCTGTTGCCCTACATGCGATCATCGCCACTCCTCGTCGAAAGGCAAATGTCCTTGGTTCATTGCCCCAGTTTCTCTTTTTCAAAAATCGAGATCAAAAGTTCTGTTTTCAGACTAGTATATCTGCTTGGAAGTTTTGGTCACCTAACGACTCAGTTTGCATTTTAGCCTTTGTAAAGTAGAAAGTTGTGGGAGTGGTTTGTATCACTCTATTGCCAGTGAAATCTTCATATCAACCTGCTGAAATAGCCACTATATGATGGCTATGTAATATGTTTTCGAAAATTGCTTGCATTTTCTAGAGTACCATATCGCTACTTGTACATGAGTATGTATTATGGCATTGCTTCTACTTCTAGTAGCAATTCTGACTGCTTGGACCACCTCTGTTCATGTCCCTCTTTCAATTCAGGCGGGAGGAAAATGCGAGCTGCCGATTGTCTCTCTGTCCAGCGACGCTATGGCGGAAACGACTGCCGTGGCTTGGTGCCCGAGCGATATCGCTCACCTCGTGACTTGCTCCGATGACTGCGGCGTCCGTGTGTGGTACATGCCGCGCCAGGAACCACCCAACTTGCCGTTGGAGGGATACGCGGGGACGGTCAAGAAAGACGTAGTACTGGGTAATGCAAGTTTCGACACTACTGCCCGCGTTTTGCAATGCATGATGGCGACAAATGTAGGTGTCTGAAGCTTTCGGCGCCGAAATGAAAAATTTGAAAATGCACTTGGTGCTGCTGTTTAAATTCCTCTGTCAAGACACTACAGATTGCTGATTCGAGTCTCAGCTCTATCACATTTCAAGAGTTGAAAAACTCATTAAACGGAATAGAATGAAAGACATGAGAACTCTCTTATGTCGCTGTTATGTTGACCATTAATACTAGATATACAAGTAGTACAAGGTTAATGTTGAATTGATTTGAACGCTCACAGTTGGTATGACACACTCCTATCTGTTCGTTACCCCGCGTCGTGCATCTTGAGCGGATGTGAATAATGGAACCACCCCTTGGTATATTGGTCACATCCAACCAACAGCATAGTGGCTGAACAGTATATTGACGTGAACCCGAATATTTTCGGCTGACACTAGTCAGGAGTGATCGTCAGTATCTAGTAGAGAATTGGTAAGAGCATTGTATATCAATGGTATCACTACATATGACATGAAATTTCGAATAATCGTAGCGAAGAGATCACTCAAGTTCAATGTACTATTTTGAGATTGTACATTGTACACAGCATAGTGACTAATAACTATTTGTCTCTCTCTATTTAGGGTGCAAATGCGGATGCGATTTCAGTCCCATCTCGGCTGTATCGAGGTGTCCCGTGCCCGACTCAACCCCGACGTCTTTGAACGCCATGCAGCCACTGTTCACTCCCGTTAAATCACTGAGAGAAAAGACTCCCGCGTTTCAAACGCCATCACGAAAACTCGTGCAAACGTCGGTGACTTCCCTTTTCACTCCGACCAAAAGTTTGACTACTCCGCCGCCTAAAAAACCCACCACCCCCCGCCATAAAATCAAGGACACAGGCGTGACTCCTCCTTCCATCGAAAAATGGCTTAAAACGAGAAGTCGTTAAGGAACAGGGGCATAGCGAACAGAAAGCGTCGCGAAGTCTCGATATGGAAATGCGCAATTCAGCAATTGAACAAAAGGAAAAATCAGTAGTTGAAGAAAAGGAAAACGCTTCTTCCGTGGCAAACTCGTACGTGACCCCGACCAAAAATTGGTTGCAAGAATTGGGTGAGAAACGAAAATCTAACAGTGGCGGGGGGTCCGCTTCCAAGCGTAAGAGAAGATCGCTAGCGTCGCCGCTGAGTGCCGATAACCAAAACAGAACTCCGAAACGTAATGTCAAGTCGATATCGTCGTATTTTAAAGACGGTAATTTGAGGTGATATTTGCAATCGCAACTCATTTATTGATTCTTTAGGCGCAATGCACTGCCTGTCGATTGTCGTGTTTTTGACTGTGTACTGCCGATGGTCTTTTAGTAATTTGCTTTTAAATTGCATTGACTGAAGGTATTGACAAAAGTGGTATTCTTGTCTGAAATTGCTGTTTTGGAAGTTTGCCAGCGCGAGAGCATGTGTGAAAGCAGGTTGCTTCTTGTCCTGCCTTACAGATGGAGAATCATCAGATCGTTGTATTCTGATAAGACATCACACAACCCTAATCGAAGGTGATCAGTACCAGGTTTGGCATGATTGAGTACCTCACCAATTTGATTCCGAGTCGAGTTAGGTAGAGTTTCTGACTATGTTGGCATCATACACATTAAGAAGAATTGATAGTCAAAAAAATATATGTGAGGATTGCAATCTAATTCCCACCTTGATGAGTTAAAAGACCTTATCGTTGACCTGAAGTCACCTACCCTCGTAGCAATTTCAGAAATAAACTTTTCAACCAAACCCACGCAAAACGTTGATATATCGGGCTACAACTTCGAGTATACTCCGGCACCGAAGTCAAAGAAATCTTACGGAGGTGTTGGTCTTTACATTGAAGAAAAAATTCCTTACGAAATTTGCACGGACTACGATCTGAATGTCAAAGATTGCGAAGAGCTATGGCTGGAAGTTGATCACCCAATTGGAATTCATAAATCTTTTCTTGTGGCGGTATTATACCGTCATCCCACGAAAAACATGAACCAATTCGCAAAAGCGTTGGAGCGCTCACTGGACAAAGTCAACAGCGACAAAAAGATGTGTTTCATTGCGGGAGATATTAACATAAACCTTCTAAAACACAAAGGCAACGCATACTCCAACGCCGCCAAATCCGCCGGTCTTTACCAAATGATCACCGAGCCTACACGCATAACCGAAAAGTCAAAGACTTTGATCGACCACATATATACCAACTCGCGCGACATGGAAATCATTCCATTTGTCATTTCGGCAAAAATCAGTGACCACAACCATATAGGTTTTCTATCACAAGAACAACAAAGGACACCCCCCGAAACATATCACCTCTGCAGACGACGAGAGTTAGTGGACGAAGAAGCGCTCGATGATGCCGCATTCGATCAATTTAAAACATCAGCCATCCCCCACATCTCGGTAAACAACTTTGACGAAAAATTTGTAGAGTTTATGTCAGCTATCAAATCACTGCTGGAACAATTTGCACCTCTACAGCGCCTTTCGAGAAGTCAAAGAAAATTAAAGCGAAATCCGTGGATGACCACAAAGCTGATTCAACTTATCCGTAAACGTAACCGGTGGCATAACCGAATAGACACCAAGAACTGCCCAGAACATGAACGAGAAAGATTTCGACGTTTCAGGAATCGCACCGTGCATCTCATTGCCAAGGCAAAAGCAAAGTACAATGAGAGATTTTTCAACAGACACATAAAGGACACTCGAAAAACATGGTCAGGACTTAACTCTCTCCTACATCGAAAAAAAGGCCATAAGTCTGTTTCGGAAATTGTGAATTCGGATACCGGAAACAAACTTTCAGACCCGGCGGCCATCGCGAATCACTTCAATGAATATTTTTGTAACGTAGGCCCAAATATTGCTTCTTCTATTACAAAACCTGTGTCGGCCAGGTCAGAGGTGAGATCGATATCCCAGTCAATTGTGCTTGAACCTACGACCAAATACGAAGTAGAAGTAGCCATCCACAAACTGAAATCGCACAAGGCCGACGGCTATGACCAAATCCCATCATGGTTTATAAAAATGATAAGCCTGCATATCGGTCAATATATGACCCATTTTTTCAACTTCATGATAGAAAATGGAGTCTACCCAAGCTATCTAAAAAAAGCCAGAGTAGTCCCTGTACACAAAGCTGGGGATAGAACTAACGTCACCAACTACCGTCCGATATCCGTTCTCCCATGCATCGGGATTGTATTCGAAAAGTTGCTCCTCTCCCGCCTGTCCTCATTCCTCGCCAAAATGTCTGTCATTTCCCCTCAACAATTTGGCTTCCGAAACAAACACCAAACCGCTCATGCCCTCCTAACAGTGGCCGAACAGTACTATGATATCTCAGAGAAGCAAAATGTGGGATGTAGCATTTTTCTCGACCTAAAAAAAGCGTTTGACTGCGTAGATCATAAAATTCTCATCTCGAAATTGGCGCGTTACGGACTTCGGGGCCCACAACTTGAGCTCATGAAAAGTTACCTCACTGGACGCCAACAAATGGTTGCGATCTCAGACACCTTGTCCTCTCCTCACCCGGTGACCTGTGGTGTGCCCCAGGGCTCAGTACTTGGACCGGTCCTTTTCACTTTATATGTCAACGACATTTTTGAAACCTCCTCATTGAACACCACACTGTTCGCTGACGATACTCACCTCCTCTCTTCCGCTTCTTCGACGGCAGAGTTGGATGCCCTGACTGGTGACCAAATGCCCAAAGTCCATGAGTGGACGGCCCAGAACAACCTTTGCATAAACGCCTCGAAATCGCAATTGCTGACAGTCAATTCAAAAAATAACCAAACCGTTAATATCGCTGGTCAGCCCGTTTCCAACTCAGATAATGCCAAATATCTCGGAGTTTTACTGGACTCGAACATGTCCTGGAAGAGTCATATTCAGTCCCTAGAAACCAATTTATCACCGAAGTGCGGCCTGTTCTACAGCCTTGGGCGCTTCATGCCAGTATGGGTTCTCCTGATACTCTTTAAATCCTTAATACAATCGAAGTTACATTATGGCATCATCTGTTGGGGGGCTGCCAGTAAAACTGCACTCAAGCCACTGCAGAAACTACAGCATAAAGTACTCCGAATCATAGCTAGGGCCCCAAAGGGGCCTGGCTGCCCATCCAATAAGTCGCTGCTGAAGAGATTCGGCGTCCTAAACATAGAAGATATGCGAAAACTAGAAATCGCCAAGTTTATGTATCAGTTTCACTGCGGTCGTTGCCCCGAATATTTCAATGACTTCTTTACCTCTGAATCAAAAGCGCACAAGTAGGGGAGATGTGGTACCGATGGATCAAAAATTGCAAAATGACCTCTGGTCCTCAAATCTTCAGCCGAGAATAGTAGATCTTTTGCTGTATCGACACTTCGATACAAGCTCTACCTATCGCGGACATTTACATGGATATCCGCCTTTTCAAAAAATATTTATAAACGTTTAAAATTTGTTGCTCGAACGTGTCATCGGTCCCCACCCGGTGGGTCCAAAGGCACACGACCATGGGACCTATGAGACACACGCTCAAAAACTCAAATTTGTTAACTTGTTTTGTTGTGCACTATAAGCTAAGCTACAGCAAGCCAATGAGGAATGTTTCGTCGCGACCTTCAAGAATAAAATAGATTATATCGACTCGAATGTTGGCATGAAATCATGTTTTGATTTACGCCCAAACTTACAAAATTAATGCCACATACACATTTCCCGCAAATCGACATTTTGACTTTAAAATACCTCGTAATAGCGATGAAACACCACAAGTAACTATGATTTACAGCCTATATATATGTAGGCGAGTTTCTGTTTTTAAGTGATTAGTTGGTCCATCTATTTTGCTTGATTTGGCTATGGTACCATAGGTCCCCCACCCCATAAATATTGTAATTGAATTGAAAATAGTCCACTCGAGGATGGTATTGATTCAAAAAATATGTGCCATTATATACCCTGATACAAGCCCTATACTTCACATCAAAAATTATGGCGGGTTTGTTAGTCTGGAAGGTGATATAGGAAAATGCAAATGTCGATCCAAATTTACTTTACCCCTCCTAAAACGTAAATCATTCGTCACAGACCCCATAACTCACGCAGGTCGAATATTTTTGCATGTGAGGAAAGATTCTGCCAGCATGTAATAGTAGACAAAGTCACGGAGTGTAATCATGGAATTACCATGGAGAATTTTTCAAGTATTTTCGGTCCCAGTGATCCATCGGTACCACATCTCCCCTACAACACACGCGCGTCCACGTCGTCCAAATATCATATGATCGACCGAAAAGATCATCGCTCCATCAAATATGCCGGACCTGATGTGTGGAACAGTATCCCGCCGGCCATCCGACAGTCGACGAGCATGTCCACATTCAAGTCGAAATACAAGCAATTACTACTAAATAAATACAGTCCATCCTCAAGATTACCGGACCACGACTGACCTATCGATCTCGCTTCCCATGACATGCCGCCCTA
>ATSW01006208.1:0-13936 GCA_000444245.1 Botryllus schlosseri
ACTCAGATGCTGTCGTTTGCAAGTTTTTAGGTGTGTAACTGTCCATAAACTTGAGTGGATTGTTACAGCATTTTAAATTAGTTCAGAAATCGTTTTCATAATTACCATATTAAAGGTTGCTGATTACCGCGATTGGTTCCAATTTCATTCAGGACTCTTAGAAGTTGGGGTTGATAACGCAACTTCACTAGTATTCGGAACCTACTGTAGAAATACTTCTCCCGGAAGCTTCCAACTTTTTGTACATCTGTGTTCTGTTTCAGTCCCGGGATGCAAGTCAAACACAATCGATATAGCGCCCAAATACGGAGGTATTGTTTATGGGGTGTCCAATACATTCTCAAATATACCCGGATTTCTTGCCCCACAAGTGGCCGGACTTATGTTACAAGATGATGTAAGCTATAAAATCGCAATGTATGATTGAACGCTCCTAAAGCGCGTAGTCCAGTCGCTAACCTCAACCACTAACCCATTATCGACTTACCTAAGCTCGGAATTATTTGTCACTCAGAAGACCATCATATGCATTGTCAGTTAAGTGAACTGCCGCTCAAGTGAAATCGAACTGTTTATTATTATTTGTCACGTGCGCTGTCGCTCAGTTCAGCGTTTGCCCAATAAGATGCCATTTGATGTAATGAGGGAGCACCGCCGTGCCATTCATTGATCTGATATACATCATTTCAAAGTGCCTTTATATGTGTATGTTTCATGGTTTAGTATGTGTCACCACACGCACGGCATGTGGCGCATGTCGTATAGAGACTCCACCCGTGAATATTACGGTGCAGTTGAGAAATTTACCTGTTTTCTATGTTTAATTGTTCCTTCAGAGCTCACTTAGCCAATGGCAAAATGTGTTTTGGGTCTCCGCGGCCATATACATGGTGGGAGCAATATTTTATCTCATCGTTGGGACTGCCGACGAGCAGCCATGGGCCGCTGGGAAAGTAGTCAAAATGAACAAATCCCATGGCGATACAACGATCCGAAACAATGGTAAGCACGCGGAGTCGCGTACGTGAAATGAGACACGTTCTTTTCACGGAAGGGCTGTCACCTGCTTCATATGAGTATCATTTTAACAGGTGCAGTTGATGGCGCGACCAAGCTTTGATGTAGGAGAACAGATTACAGTAAGCTATATCCCCGCAATCATCTTCCATAACTCAAGTTTCCATTTTAACGTATGGTGAACCACAACGACAGCCATTTTCATTGCTATACCTGGCAAGAAGAATACAATTCGTTTTTTGCACTCGGTATAAAGTCTATACATCGAAAGATATTCATCTATCAAATTATTCATTCAAATAAATCGCATATGATTGACCGCGATATGCAATTATTGTGAGTTGAGCAGCCTATGTCATAACAAATACAATTGTAGAGTTCACTCAGGTCTAGTGTCGCAGTTTATTGTACGGGCGAGGTGTTAATGTCGTGGAATCTGAAGACACTGCTATTATTAATTAAAATGAGATGATGTATGTGAGAAGAAGTAGCAATACAGATTATAGGAAACGATGAAATCGTTGTCGAGGAATTATCAATCTATACTTCGCTCAAGGTGGCTAGGAATTGTGGCGCAAACCAATCAGCTTTCAGAGAACTGTCGCGTATGCAGCGATGCGGCAACATTGGCGTTAAGAAATAGATTGGGATTAGACCAAGTATTCTACAACTGTTCTTGCGATGAAATCGAAAGTGACTTTAGAGATTCACTAGCGCTGCTCACTGATCGTTACCTTGGAATCCACGCCATTTTCAAACCTTCAAGCGAATCCACCGCATCGGAAAAGAGAGAGGAATCTTTGAATTTTTTGAGAGGTGTGAGAATACGTGAAGTCCCAGATCCCAGAACATGCGTCATAGGGAACTGCTAATGATGTTGAGGCCAAGAACAATCGAACTATACTATAGCCAAATAAGTAGCGCCTTCGAAGAACAATGTTACATTATATTACCTTTTCGTATAATATTAAACGAATGTACGAAGAGATGATGACCGCCTTTTAATGTACTATGACATTTGGCAGCAAAACAAATCAATTTATATGTCACTTGAAATGAGAATCACAGTTTATGCAGTTACCTTTACCCATAGAAATATCATCGTGACTATCATAAATATAATGTCATATATATTATAAATATCCTAAATTAATAAATAAGGAGGTATATCACGCACCGTATTTGCAGAAAGAGTGCCGAAATGGAAGGGATCAGGTAAAACCTCCCTGTGGCTACACATTCCAATCAGACAAAGTCACTTAATTCCCGGAATCGTAAACGATGGATTTCTATTCCACCATGCCGAGGACGAATACTCATCCCTGGCCCGTTGGTTGGTACAGGAAACGGAATCACGATTACCTATGGCTGCGTCTCATCAGGTGGGAAAATACGTGGAATGGTCAAAATGGAAAGGCTATATGATGAATCCCGGAATGTCTGACTATTCTTCCTGAAAATAAATCGCTGAGGTGGCGTACAGTTTAGTTATCGTTACAATGGACATATACTGAAACGGACCGGAAGGAGGTCTATAGTCCCCGATTTTTAACTTTAAACATTATGACGCAACCGATTCTATAGAGCAGCGGCGGTATTTCACTGCTGAAAATGCAATCTTTGTCTTTTTTTCACCGGTTACGTCGTTGGTACAAATCTCAATCGGGATGACGAAACCATATTATTGAAAAATCTGTTGCTGTTATGTGGATAAGAGCATTCTTCATTTTACTTATTTCCAAATTTCATAATTTTCAAGCTGTTTTGGGACAAAATTTACCAAATTTGTTATTTTACCCGAACGATTATTATAGATTGCGGTTGGTGGCTGCTGCATAGATACGTCAGCCGGCACGGTACTTCTTGTGAAGGAAACAAGGAAGAATCGTCAAAATCCATGGAAATTGCCGGGCGGTTTGTCTTTGGATGGGGAAGATGTAGGTAATAAAATTTCAGTCAGTAAATCTTGATTAATGCACTCGATACATGGACATTGGAACAATATAACCTGCGGTCGTAAATTGCTGATCGCCCCCAAGCGGAAAAAGGCACCACGCGCGCACTCCTTCCGCATCTCTAACGCACTTGTTAGTGAATAGTATGTTCATATTGACTTAAACCCGAATCTTTTCGCCTGACACTAGTCGAGGGTAATCGCCAGCAACTAGTTGAGTCCAAAGGATGCCACATATCCGCTCAACTCAATATTATGTTTCAGTGAAAACAGCGATAAGGGAGGTGTTCGAAGAGACGGGCATCCGAACCTCTTTTCAATCCGTGATTGGATTTCGACAACGCCACATCTATCCGGGAGCTTTTGGAAAATCTGATATGTACTTCATACTGAAGCTAAAGCCGCTGACCTTTGACATAACGTAGGTTTCCAAAATTAGCATCATTAGTTGATCGATCGAAGGAATTAGTTAAAATGGAAATGATAAATATCCGATGGCCAAGCACTCGACATTTTGCTCCCGCGTCTATACTCATGTTGGCCTATATCATGTCAAGTCGCATTTCCATGAAATAGAGTATCAAGATGACATGTGCACCAAGAATATATCGATGCGTTTGGCACGTACGTAACATCGAACTCGGGAATTACCTTCCCCGTTGTCATGGAATTCGAATGTTGCCCAATCGTCACAATGCGATCGTGTTTATCCACAGGATATGTACCAGGGAAATCGAAGATAGCAAGTGGATGCGTATGGACGACGTACTTCGACAAACGGACATCAGTCCGTTGACATTGGAAATCATTAAGATCGCACTCAGTACGAATGAGAGTCGCCGACACCACGGAATAATTCAATTTTAAATCCTTTGTTGCTATAGTTATCATAACTTAATATAATCAATACATAGCTGGTTACATCATGACTGTGAAGCTTTTACCAATTAATATGTATTTATCAATACGATTCCGAAACCGAGATTTCAATGTATAGGTGACGGATATGGTACTATGCTATTAGCGGTCAACTGGTCATATCACGAGAACATAACATTCATTTTCAAGTGCATATATTATGTACATTTCATTTTAAATAAATCTAAACAGCGAATATGAGAATATGATTCGCGCATGATGTCCTCTCGCTGGTTTCGCAGGAAATTCGTAATTTAATGGGGATAGCCGTGTCCGTAACCTGAAAATATAGCAGAAGTACTCACTACTGATATCTTGAAAGACTGAAATTTTTACATATATAATCTCAGTGCGGTGATCATAAAGTTAGCTAATCCTGGAGAATGTCTAATTGCATGATTTAAAACTGCTCGGTTAAGTCGGTTAAGGTTACGCGCGATGATAACTCGAGGTGTCTCGGGTTTTCAATAAAGTGAGTGGAGTGTACGATGTTTTCTGTTGCGACACAGTGCGAAAACGCGTTCGTTGTTGTCAGTTGTCAGGTTGTTAAATAAAACGGCTACCTGCTGATAAAAGATACTGCGAGTAACAGGTAGAATTATCATCATGGCAAAATTAGTGCGGTACAGCGACACACTACTACGATGGCGTGTGCATAATTCGTTTATTGTCCGATGGCTGGGTGAAACCATTACCTATATGAGACAATTCTCACGATGATTATCGGAAATATTTCTGCGTAGGAATTTTACGCAGTGCACTGTTCGTCCAGGTTAGATATATCATGAGATTAAAAATGTATCTCGATCAACTTTATGCGCGACGATCAACTTTGGGTTCCTTAATCCTGGGTTGTTAAATCCTGACTCTTGAATCAATCCAACTTTATTATCTCCGCCGGCGAAGATTAAATTCATGGCTATATTATGTATAGGCGTAAATATTAGCAACAAATAATTCTTTAGTCAATAACACACCGTATGAGCGGCGGATTCGTACATTTTCCCAAAGAACTGGTCAACATTCCACTTTTTATGCCCTTTCCAATAACCTCGTATAGCTACAGTCATACAGATGTGGCCAGTAACGAAGAAGTTCTACTTTTTCGAAGTAGGTTTCCTATAATTGCAGTACTTGCTTTTCAAATCTACTTATTTACTTGAGTAGTTTTCAAGGACAGTAAATTCTACTCCTATGCTTGAAGTAGTTTTGGGCTGCTACAAAACATTACTTCTACTCGTACTTGAGTAGAATTTTGCGTCGCTACTTCTACTTCTACTTAGTAGCCGCCTTGACTACTGACCACATCTGTAGTTATACTACCAAATAACTTGAACAGCTGTAGAATCGCGATCTTAGGTTTAAACTAGATCTTTCAATCACAACGATAAGACCTATATCCAGTATTCAAACCAATCAAAACACGTAGCTGCAACTACACGCTATACGCAATACGCACCTGGCTGATTTGGGTATCCGGGCGGTCCGGCCGGGTAACCTGGATGCGGTGGCGGAGGATGGTGGTGCTAAAAACAGTCTCAAATTACTTTACCAACCAAATGCTTTATATAACTTATATATACTTACATGCACGACTACTGGCGGTGGGGGTGGGTGGGGATGGTGATGATGGTGAGGAGGGTGATGTTGATGGTGAGGAGGGTGATGATGATGGTGGTGGTGAACAGAGTTCGCAGCAAAACGCGCGTTGACTTCCCTGTTATGCGCTGCTTCGGCTCTACAAAGTCAAGCGGTATTCAAGTTCAAGTTTATTAATAAAATTTCATCATTTCAAAAATCGCAAGACTGCGATACAATGAAAGATAGTTAGGTGCCGGAAAGGACTTGGAGTAGTCTTCGAGATCATACACGCACCTGGGCCTATTAGGCGATGTAAATAGGCGGCATGCGCACTGAATGAAAGTAAAAGAAGATCATATAAAAATGGTAAGCGACAAAATCAGGTGGAATGTGACGGAAGGCGAGATCGATATGTCAGGTCGTGGTCCGGTAGATGTTGGGGGCTGACTATGTATTCATTCAGAAGAAGCTGCTTGTATTTCGACTGATTGCCGGCGAGATACTGTTGCACACTTCAGGTCCGGCATACTTGATAGAACGATGATCTTTCGCGTCACACATATGAGAATTAAGAGGTAGTGGTCAATTCACTCATATACCTATATGGCACATGGCATATAGGTCCTATGCTGACTTGCTATCACATATATGTCTACGCGTAAGCATTGGTTAAACTCATTGACGTAATGGCGTCGTCTATGTCGTGCTTTCTTACCTGTGATGAGCGGCATTTGCCTTGCTCTCGAGAGCTACTGCTTTCCCCAGATTCCCATGCAGAGCGGCATTGACAGCACGATCATGCAGGCGCTCTTCACGCCTTTCTGCTCTCACTTCGTCCTGACACGAAACAATACATGCATTTAGGTGCACAAGTCCATATAACCGACCAGTACCGTTGGGGTTGCCATATTTTGGAATCTCGAAAGGATTACACTTTCAAAATTGAAGCTGGTTTGCCGAAATTGAAAACAGTTGATGTTTATATATTTACTGGGAATCTTGGCGTGTTAACTAAAAAATGGTCATCCTTTAACTCGACTCCCGGATTACCCACTTTTTACGATACTTCTGTGGTGTTGACTAAAAAAGGTCATCACTCCGATTCGACCCACTAATGACCCGCTCGGACGGCCGCATTACCTATTTCGCGTCATATGGCGCTTTTCAGTTGACCCTGCGTCCATTAGTCTATCTGGGGAAGCTGTAAAGGAGGAGGAATTGCCAAAAAGGAGAAAATTTTTAATTTAATGAAAAGGAGGGCGTATGGTAAGTAACCCTACCGTTACTACCGTAAGTTGAAACGACTGTGCGGTTTAAACATATGTACAGTACAGAGTCTGGTGACCGTGTTGTGTTGGCGGCATTCCAGGTGTTTCACAAGTTCTACAGTAATACCTATGAATATAGTGACCAAAACATCTTGTTCTGGCATCATTCCTTTTATCGGTAAATATTGTAATACATATTGCACAGTTGCATACTCGATAAGAAGTAGCCTACGCAATTATCAAAAGTGGGCGGGCGATGCATGATACCGATTACCGAGTGGCGTCACAATACTGTGCAGTAGGGCTGTTCAAAAATAATTTTGTTTCCTGAATCTTGCTGGCTATTTGATTAAATCGTTGGGTTGCCTTAAAAAACGACGCACACCAAATTTGACTTCATTCCAATTTGGTGAGCGTCGTTTTTTAAGGCAACCTAACGATTTAATCAAGTAGCCAGCAAGATTCAAGAAAAAAAGTTATTTTCGAACAGCCCTACTGTGCAGTGTGTAGTGTGTACAGTCGCAATCGGTGTGTCAGAATCAATGCAACAATCTCAGTAGCCTACACATACACACGCGGATATTTATCGAGTAGAAACTGCTTGAATTTAGACTGGTCAATGGTCATTGGTCATACTCGAGGTCATAGCCTGATATCCCAGCGAGTACGGTTTCTAACGTCGCGACCCCTCCATCTTGATTGAATATTTTATTTTACCATCTTAACCTGCGCCTGTTTTGTGGTAATTCGATTGCGGGAATGCGCGCGTAACGGCCGTAACGTTCACGTACACATTAGATTTTTATTTTAAAAAGCCGTAATACTCACCAGGACGAAGATCGAAATTGAACTGATACACGAACTTGGCAATTTCTAGCAGCTTTCTCACTTCTGCTAAGTTAAGACACCTAGTAGTTTGAGTATGGATTTGGATATGAGCCAATTTGATTAGCCAATTTACATATATTTGATACAGTTTTCGTATTAGCTTCTAAAGGTCATTTTTGCCATTCAGACTGAATACAGGCCTCTGCACATTGCAAACATTAATTCAGTATTGGTCTGAAATCAAAGAGTGAAAATACCATATAAACTTACACGATGCGCATGTCTTGCCTCTCTCCGCAGATGACGTTCCATCTTTTCAAATTTCTTGACTCGACACTGCGCTGAAAATCCCTCCGATGCGGTACCGTACAATCTTATAAACGCAACTGATTCGATATTGCAACAATTAAGGCCCACAATTGCGGTTGGTAATGCCGAACTTGTGACTGCCTGATCACGAGTTCTCACGTGACGCGCGGGCGACATCGCGATATATTTGAACGGAGGCTTCATTTTACGCATGTTTGTTTGCGAGGATACATACCAAAATCCGTAGCCGGTATCATGAAACACATTTTTAGTAGATGCAATTCGGTAAATTGTACCTAATGTTCTGAACGCCTTCATATAGTACGAAAATGTTTGCCCAGCAACGCGATGGTAAACGTAGGCGCGTATACAAGCTACCATGTTACATCGACCGGCTGTACTTAATACTCATCTACCGCTGTTTATGTCAAATGTTTGAATAATGGCTAATTGATATGAATCTATAACATGAAAACGCGTAGTAACATCCCGACTGCGTTCAAAAAGGATAATACAAATGCAAGTTAATTCCGTTAAATAACATGTGTCACACAGGTTTGGCGAGAGTTGGAAATTTTCGCTATTTTGACAATAGACTTTCTCTGGTATGTAACATGACTGACTAAATATTGTTCTTTAAAATGACATTGCTCAGTGCTGCTTTGATATAACAGAAATATACATACCCTCGAAATTGGCGGTGGGAAAAACCCAACGCCCACTATTAACGCATAAAGTAACTATAAATGCAAGTTGTGATGTCGTAGGAGTTGCCAACGAGATGCAAGGAGTTGCCAAGTATAATATTGTTCTACCGCTCTGCAATTCAAAACATGCATCAGCGCACGAGTAGTTGCATACATTGCGTATGCTGCATTGAAATTAAAGTTTCGCCGTATTGCACGAAATAATAAGGGCTGAAGAATTGTAATATATGTACTATTAGCTATTTATAATAACATAAACGACGATGACGACGACTTTTCAAAATTGTTATTAGACTCAAATGATTAAAGGCGATTATTACTTTAACTAGTGCGCACGGCTCATATCGACCTGAAGTATTCCTCATGTGGAATTTGTATACTTGCAAAGCCAGCACGAATCATCGATGAGGATGATATGAACGGTGGGGAAATTACCACTAGATCGCAAACTCAAATGAAGGGGTGTGTCAAACATACGGCCCACGAAGAAATTCTTAGTAAATTAAAAAATGATTGTATAATCCAGCACTTTACTGACAAATGTTGAGTTTTTAGTAAGAAATAATGACAGCAAATCTAGAAAGTGTATCATAGGCCACATTATATCCATTCGACAGTAGTGTTGCAGTTTCACTCAAGTCTATAGTCAGTAACAGGAATGAGTGTTTGATATTGACACCAAATTTTGAGAAGGACAAAAGTGCACAGTGAGTTAGGAGTTATGTGGGAGGATTGGACCAAAAAGTAGATATTCATAGAAGCGAGAAAACTATAATGCAAACTATGCTGACTATACGGAGGATATGAGATCTACACAAAGAATATAATTCAAATATATGTGGTCTGACTGCTGTACAACGTCTGACTCAAAAGGTCCCCAGACTTCAGAGAAACTGGAATGAACCAAATTCCAACGTCGGCGGCTATACAGTTAAATCGCTTGTTTTCTTCACAGCGCATACTTGCAATGTCTTAGCGGTGTAGAACTTTATTCAACCGGCCCATTTATCGTTATCGTATTTTTTCCAATTCCTTTGTTTGCAAATACAGGTTTTGCTAAAATGGAACCATTATGAATCATGATTCGTAATACAATGCAATATGAATCATTACGAATATATACTTAGTAATAAAGTATCTTAGTGTAAAACAAGGGTATGGATTCGGAATTGGCATTTTGGAATCATCTGACTGGTCCGGCGCGCGCGAGCGATCAGAAGGTTGGAATACAGCCCGCGACCTAAGTTGAGCTTGACACCCTTTCTCTAATGAGTTGTGACTACGGTTCGTGTCGACTATAGACCTGAATAGAGAGGTCGGACCAGACCAAAGAAGCCAGATAAAATCCTCGTCGTCCTCTGTTATATATTAGGCTTGAATGAGAACGCAGGCAGATCAGAAGGTCAGCCCGGGGAGCTTAAACTCACGAACCAAGTAGGTTATTCATATCTTGCGGCTGACCGTCGAGCAATATGAATGAAGATGCCAATGTCCGCTACAAATTTCCGACTTTGAGATAGTGACTTCACCCCTATTCACCACGTTAGTATCGATATTTGTGAAGTCGTTGCTAAATGAATGTCGCCTTCATCAAATTATTTTCAACCTGGCTATATATGCCCACGGACACTGGTAAGTGGACACGAGTTTTAAAATAATACCATCATGCAAATGATTTGCGTTCTAGTTCAGTTCGAGATTGCAAATACCAATGCCGATAAATTATCAGTATTCTGGTGCATGTGCAAGCGGCTCATCACTTATGATTTGTATAGACCAGTGGTCGGGAACCTTTTTAGTCCGAAGAGCCATATTTGCCCTATTTATTCCATCCCAACTCCCAAAGAGCCATACATGTCAATCAACTGTTACGTCACAGTTGAAAATCCGTGACGTCATGGTAGCACTAATTCGAACTTACTACATGGGATTCCTCGTGTGCGCCATATTTTCTCTATAAAAACTGTCATTATTTGTTCGAAAATAAAGCTTGAAACGACAGGTAAGGCACAGGCGGGCCAAGCCTGGCCATTGATAACGCAATTCATTGTAAGTAGCTTAGAATTTATTGTAACTGATAATAATCGAATGTGACTGTCACACTGATTCCGAAACTCTGAATACTGATAGACTTCTCAATTCTCAGAGTATTCGGCGGTAACATAACGTTGCGCTACACGCATACATATTATCGCCGGTATTACATAGAGCTATATACTTATCAATCAAGAACGTGGATAGCTATGGTTTGTTGTTTGTAATTCGAATTAGTAATTATGGCTGTCACATCCACAACATTTCGCGCTGTAGATCAGGAAGACAATGTGTATTTGAAAACTGCGTTTTGAAATGGGCGTCGCCATGTCTGCTATGCTCTTTGATTTCAACGTATCGCACAATGCAAGATTTCGAGTCGGGTACATAGAATTCGCGAGTAATATCGGCCGCCGGCGTGACAGTCACCTAAATTCGATGATTCTGAAAAGAGGGTGTCCGAGCCCCTAAACCTGCAGACGGCATTGTCTTTACCTCTCAAAGACATGTTTATACTGCCACGAGAATAATTATTCTGGTCGTGATGAAAATTTACCAACAAGTCGCTGCAATATTGCTCAATTCAGTACAAAAATAAATATTTGGAAAATAGCCATATCTTATACCCAAAAGAGCCATATATGGCTCGCGAGCCATAGGTTCCCGACCACTGGTATAGACAAATAGTAGGAATACATGCATTTAGGTGGAATACCGAGTGACATCTAGATAAAATACTATAATTCACGGCGCAAATCGGATTTTGTAGTAGCTGCTCTCCTGGATAGGATTTTATAGCATTGACCGATTTTTTTAATTTTTATCTGCACGTCATTCGGCATTCCACCTAAATGCATTGGAAGCAATTTTCATGCATCAAGAACTTCTTTATATAACTTGAAAATTTCGAACGGCGATCCACTATCATTTCGCAATACTTGCAATGTTCGGATTGCGACTTTGGTATGCGATCCATATTTACTGGAATTATCGTGGTCGTGTCATTTCCTGAGGCCGGAAATTGCCCTAATCGCCACGCACCGGTAGATAAGTTTCCGGGCTAACAAGACATAACGAGCGTTGACCGGTACGAAATCCCCGACAAAGCCTATGCCACCTATCAAAGTGTGTTTTATTCACAGCATTGGCGCTTATCGCTTATGTTCCTATAAGGTCATTTGCGCCCAGTACGGTAATTTCATCCAGATCAATTGTCTTTGCGGTCTTTTCTTGCTTCCATTCCCGCGCTCTCGCACCATCGGTCACTCTCGTTTTTCGTGCGTCCGCAATCTTCAGCCTTTGCCGCCCACTTTTTGGCTCGGCTCTTCTTCACACTGGGCTTTTTCCAGGGTTGTAACCAAGTCACAAAGCTCCGAGTCACAATTCAATCTCACTTTTATAGTTTTGACTCGAGTCAAGTCGAGTCTTTTTTAATTCACCACCGAGTCAAGTCCGAGTACAAGTTAGCGAGCAAAGGGTCAAGTCCGAGTCATGGCATTATGACTCGAGTCTGATTTCAAGTCATTGTGTTGACTGCTCAATTTCCAGTTAAAGTCTTGCTGAACCCACTTTTTATAACTGTTTGGTGATATCGAATGGTCCGCATTTAAAATATACTAATTTTCGTCACTGTTAACAGTTTCTGGTCGCATCTTCAAGTACCAGTACCAATAGACAAAATCCCAATAGTGTGGTTACTTTACTATTCTTCAAAATTACAATGAAATGACGGTCTTGGACATCTGAGTCTCGAGTCATATGACTTGGTTCGAGTCATGCGCTAGGACTCGAGTCCAAATCGAGTCATTTCCGTATTTTGAGAAAATGACGCGAGTCAAGTAGAGTCATCAGAAAATCGTAACTCGAGTCATTACAACCCTGGCTTTTTCATACACTGCAATCGCAGCGAGGTTAGCGATGAGGAGCCAATATAAGCCTCCGACACATATAAATTGGTCTGAACCGAGATTCGACCCACTTCCATATTGGTGTCGTGACGCTGGAGCTTAATCAACTGCGCCACTTGCTTCCCAGCCTATCAAGGCAAATAAGTAAATGCATACTACGTCCCTATTAATGAATCGACTCGCGCAGAGGAGTCGATTATTTCGAGTAACGAATTTATACGCCGTTGGTCCTATGCAGTTGCCATCCAAAGTATTGAAAATAGGTATATGATCAGGAAAAGACCAAATGATCTTTAGGTGGTATTATTTTCTTCGTGGGCGCATAAAAGGTACATATTTGAACTTTCCTGCCCACCCGTGTAATCTTATGACCTCATAATTGGTGATACTACAATACTTGACGCGACGTCCATTACCCCATTCTTGACGGAGCATTCCAGCATTACGTAGGCTACGAATATTAATGGGAACGACATTTCTGTAATCATCCCACCTCATAGTCACAGATCATGGCCAGGAAGTAAAATTTTTTTCTTAACTTAATGATAATTCTTGATGTAACTGGCATTGTTATCTATGTGGTCGCAAAACGGTACGTATTTCAACTTTCAAAGTCATTCTCAATGAAATGACGTCACAATGAGTGTTGCTCGACTATTCAATTTGGAACCGAATCAGTCCGGCACTAGATTTTACCCATCTCTATAGTCGCTTTCTTGCGAATCTTACAAACTAGTTATTGAGCCGTGTGCCGCAAACAGTGAGGAAGTATATGTGCTGATGTAACGATAAAAGTAAATGCTTTGTTACTGCAACAATATTCTCCTTGGTGACGAATTTCTGTCTTCCTATGAGTGGATACATTGAATCTCTTACATATTGTCAATCGCAGCTATGAATAAATCCCTAATCGTTCATATTATTTGTATTATACGTAGATCGAACCGACTGGGAGACATTCCGCAGCCGTAAGGTTATTTCTATTTATAGTATTCCAAAAAGAACGTGGGACTTTCCACTACGTTCACTGTGGCACTGTTAGTGCTTCTACGGGTATTACCAAAGTGACGACGGGATTATACACACTTGCGCCGGCTTGCTTATATATCATTAAAAAAACTTCAAATCCATACGTGGCCTTGTATAGGATACGTATCGACTAAAAAAATCTATCATTGGAAGGTCATGTAAGGCCTGAAGGATATCTATGGTGCAGATAAGCATACTAAACGAGCACAAGAAACGGCAAGCACTCACAGTTTACAATTTGAAATTGATCCCATTTCTCGCAGCACGGACAACCGCAATCTGGCCGAAAATAGCTTCGAAGTTATTTTAGGCCAGGAAACCGATTTCACCCAAACAGAAACCGGTTTGCAAATACTGAGACAGTCCTATAAAACAGAAAATAGC
>ATSW01006214.1:0-11887 GCA_000444245.1 Botryllus schlosseri
GGGGGGGGGGGGGGCAGTCTTTCGGCAAACCGATGTACGAAATCGACGGAATCGTGATTGCGATTCTCAGTCCCTGTGCGGCTTGATGCGCGGCCACATCCCGAGCAGATTTCTGGCGATGTAGCCTTCGCGATCTTGCTTCCGCGCCCACCACCATTCCGATTCACTGAAATAAATAGGAATATAAAATGATTTAAATAATTTAACATACACCACCGGACACTTGTCGCATATCGCCCCGTCGTGCCGGTATCGATATTTTGACATTTACAACTCACACAAACAAGATGAATAACACTTAACTTTGGGCGTTCTAAATTGAATATTCATTGCCGTGGCCCGTGGTGGCATCACATCGGAGGCGGCCATGTCAAATTTTAAATGTGCCAACGCTAATCCAGTCATCAGCAGCAAGGCAATACAAAATATTGCAATTTTTAATTCACTGAATGACGCAAAATAACGCACGAGTTATAATTTTAATCACTCGCCTGTCGGATTTAATATTTTCAAACATCAAACAAGTTTTTGCTTTTGTGAATTATATCCAAAATTCGTTTTGCACCATGATCAGATCCTAGTCTAGTCCGTATTCGGTTTTGACTGCAATTCTATTCAAAAGTAGCATGGAAATTGTAAATGATTCCGCAACAGCCTTAGACATTTCGTTGCGTTTTACGCAGCGCATATTCAATGTTCACGAGATATCAGGGACTCGCTAATTGACAGCACTGCCACACTCGCTGGCAAACTTGTCATACACGAGAAGCTCGTATTTCCGTAGGTACATAACACTAACGATGGATGCTATATCGGCAAATTTGAAAAACTTCACCAACCCCTCCCATTTTTTTACAACCTCTCCTTTTGTTGCCGTTGGCTTCGTGTCTGCTCTTGAGTAATTATGATTATTGAAGGTCTCGGATTCATAAAATACTCATTTGTCTCACTCTTAACTTGTTTATTCCAACAGATAAAAGACAGTCTCTGAGCCCATTTTTCAATTTTCGGTCCTGATTTCCTATACAAGACTTGAACCAGTCATATGACTGAAAATTACTCGAGTCAACAAGAAATTGCACTTGGACTCGAGTCATTACAACCAAGATTAGCAATCTATAGCTTGCCTCACTCAAATGCCTGTAATTTACGCCAGTCAAAACAGCATATGCCAGATTGACAGCATAACAATGCATGATCACAACATCGAAAACGTGACCAAGCTAAGAATACTTACTTCTCGTCGCCACGACGGAGAATGGTCATGATGTCACCGTCTCGGAACGACAGCTCATCGTCTTCCGCGGCGTCGTAGTCAAACAACGCAAAAACTTGGCCTTTATTCACCATGCCAAACTTTTCCTGCACAAAATGCGTAAAATCTTAAACAAGACTGTCGTTTCTGCCATGTTTCATCGGGAAACGCCGACAGCCGAGATCAACAGCACAGGCGACAAAGCAGCCCAAAATGACAGATAGAATTCACGGCTTGACAAGTACGCAACGGGAATGCTCGATATCCGATCAACACACCAAGGCGTCATGTCATATTCATAGGACTGTTGCAATATCACGTGGGAGAGACTTGTACGGGCTACTGGATTTTCAAAATGCGCAACTAGGACTAGAACTTGAACTACTCCCTTTTCGAAAACTCGCAACTAGAACTAGAACTGACGAACTAAAGCACAACCAACTAGTTAGTAAATGATAACACAAATTACAAAATTGCAAGATATTCAGTAGTTAATTGACCATTAACTGACTAGATTGGTAGAAGTAGTATCAAGTCTGTTAGGGAACGTTATCGGAACTGTGAATTGTGAATAACGCTCTTCCTAAGATTGCGGTTACGAATTACAACACCGTGAGATCGGAAAAGTGAGACTAACACAGCATGGCCTTGAGCAATACGTGTAGACCAAAATTAGGTTTAAAGAGCCATTCTTCGTTTGAATTAATTTCCCCGTACTGTTATTTCATGTGCCTATTTTATGTATAATGTAGGCTACTTATTATTATACAGGAGAGAGCGTTTGAGGATAGCAGCAAATGCAGAGACTTGGCGCGCTCCGTTCCTTAAAATTCAGATTTCTATTTGAACTTCCAATCAAAAATACATGAGGCGGCAATGAAAAACTAAGTTGCCAACATCTTTGCTATCAAGCCGAACTCAATTTACAAATCAAACTTCCGCAAACAATGAATCCACTGTGCAAACAACGGGCCGGTAGTGCCTAACAATAGACAACCGGGGAAATTAGAAAATTGTGCCTACACAAGCCTTCAGCAATGTCATTCAATTTGCTCACACTGCCATTTTTAATGAGGTACTTGGAAATACCGAAAACCAAACTTCGTTGATAACGCCATCTCAAATTTTCTATTTCATTGAAAAATGCATGTGTGTACGTCAACTAGATTAGCATCACTTTGTGGTAACATAAGTAAGTGTAACGAACGCAGCCTTGGCCCTTAAGGTGTTGTCTATTATTGTCTATTTTATCTCTTTATTATCTGAAAGGCAAGGCTTGCATTCATGAAATCCACGCGCATTCAAGAAAAACAATGCAGACTGGAGCAGCGAAAAAATTAGATATTTTTATCCAAAATATCACCATTGTCACCATTATTAAAGCCACCAAAGTCGATATCATTCGACAATGAAGTTCCTAGACGAAAGTTGAAGTTGAATCATATCATAATAATAATGATAAGCACATAGTCGTGATACAATTGTTGATATACGATGTTCTTTCCAATTCTCTATTTGTTGCTGACAGTTACCCCTGAAGAGTGTCAGCCAAAAATATTCGTGTTTATTTCGATATGAATATATTATTCAATTGTATATTGAAGTTCTGCACCTACAAGAAGCTCCCAGAAGAGACTTAAGAATAATCGAAGCCCTACGGCTTAACCCGCACCTGAATTCCCACCAAGTAGTCGAAACACTGCTGATAACCGTCGTCCAGTTCCTCGCATTTGTCGGCTGCGGTCTCACCATCGCTAATCGTCGTGGCAAAGATACAGGCGCCGTTTTCGACCAGAAACTTTGCCATGTTGAGGTTATTGCAAGATGCCGCGCAATGCAACGGAGTCCAACCGTCGGTGTCGGCCGCGTTGATATCGCTCCTGTACAGGAAAGGCACAGTCAAATCACGCACGACAAGTAAACACTACAATTAATGCTCCATTGAAAAACAGCTACGTCTAATTTAATAAATATGACGCATTGGTAATTCAGAAAAAAGAAACGTGCCAGCCGTTCGTCAAATTTAATCGACTGTCGCGTTTACTCGTGCAGTGTGTATGATATCAATGGAATCAGTGCCGTAACAGCACTTAGGCACCCCGCAAAACGCTGGTCTTGGGCACCCCATAGGGCGATAAACCAAAGATTTCGGAACCGCTTACATGCACCAGACCTAAAGAACTTCTTCCGTGCGACGCATTTCTTCTCGGGGAGATAATATTTCTCTATGGGTGGCATTTTTAATATGGCGCAAAGATTGCCAGGACCAGAATATTAGCCGCCACCCATGGCGCCTATGGACAAGGGAAAATATGACATATATATATATATCAGTTTCGGCCTACATGAGGCGGTTCTTTTGGGTCAAGGTGTCGTCACCCACCGAGCTATTTGGCAGCACACTTTGCAGAGTCGCATGTTAGCCGAAACGTCATATGTCAACGTCTTGGTGTGTCGTGACGTGGTAATGGCCGACACCGAAATGCTTGTCTGTATAAATTATGAAATTATGCGTTTTTTCTTGAGGAGGGAGCCATATTGATATCATGACAGCCAGCAACAATAAATCGCGCAAAGAAAATTTGATAAAAAACTATATAAATATCTAAAAAAGACTGTAATTTATGTTAATTTACGAAATAATTTTGGGACCCCTTCGAGCTTGGTTCCCCATATTGGGGGTTTAGGGTGCAGCAGTTACATCCTGAATGGAATGTGCTTCTTATTTTTACCAAGAAAAACACAATGGTCAAACTGGAATTAGTCTCGGGTGATACACAAATCATTGACCCATTATGAAATGGAGTCATTTGATTACACAGAATCTGAGTCCAGACGCTACATGCTACACACCAGGCGCGCTACAGGAAGTGGATTGAAATACCAATCGCATTCTGATTTTTATCTTTGTTTGCCAACCAAACCTACATCATACAACCGCAACATTGTACAAGCAGTGTGAACAGGAACACGCCTGCAGTAAAACAGGACTATTTCATCAGTCACACGTTGAAAAAATGTATCATACACTCAAACGTAGACCAATCTACCAAGTCACAGGAGTCATTTGAATGTAACACAACACCTCGTAAACTTTCCAAATAACCACAACTTCAAACTGACATCCCAGCAGCCAGATAGTAGATTAATCTGAGAGATTGAAAAGTGAACACACACACCAGAAACAGATTCAGGGATTCAAGATTCAATATTAATCATGAAACAAACTATAAATGTTATTACGACTAATGAATTGCACAAAAACCTTCAAGGTGTTGTGTTATGCCTGTGACAATGTTTAAATTTGTAGAGAGTTCTTAGTTACCGATAGCTTAATTCCTATTTATCGTGCCCACTGATGTGGTATCGTAACAAAATACTTTAGGGTCAGACTGATCCTTCAAAACAAACCAGTTCATGGTTAAAAAGTAGTACCGTATATATACTTTGGACTTATAAATGAGGTTATCATTAGCTAAGGCATTTACTAGTGAGAATAGAGTATTAGATTAGTAACTTTATTGAAATGCGCTATCCAAACATGATACTTATCTCTCAATATCGAAAGGAATCATCAAACCACAGATAATCCCATACAACTGAAACACACAAGTAGCCTCAAGGCAAAATAGTTGAGGAATGAGTCACTTGCAGCTAGTGAAAAAATAACATAGCAATTACAAGGAACACTCATGTCCAGTCCATACAGATGGCTTGTGAATTCTATTTTCAATCTTACCTTATAAGAGAAACACAATACAAACGTAGTGGAAACTCAATTTTGGATGGAATATTGTGTCGGCAGTATGAAAATCATAAAAATTGCAGCAACAGATATTAAGACAGTGTAAACCTGTATTCAATTACATCTACGGAATACTTTTGTGGAATCAACTGTGACAAGTATGGTGTAGAGTGTTACATCTTACATCACTTGTTTATTAAGAGCTACAATTTGACATTCTCAAATCTCTACTCCGGCTGATATCAGTGGAAGCATACACTGTTGTGAAATTCCCTCCCGATCATCATAAAACCACAACACATTCCAGCATGTTAATGTCATACCAAAATTGTGCACTAGCTTCCCGGTCAACATTTTGAATTGCACATCAAAAATATGAATCAAGTTTCCCTAGCAGTTAAATTACAGAGACAAGATATAAATTTATATCATACACAGTCATTTAAATCAAGCCATATTTCTTAATATAATATACTACGACTACTATCCTTCGGTTTAGTCTTAGAAAACATTGAATTTTGAGGTCTAATTGTTATGATTTCCGACTTATCAATAAAAACATCTGTCATAAATTATCCACGGCAGCATAAGGGACGATAAGAACAAAGTTGAATCGTATGAACTGGATAACATTATTCGGATATCCGCAGTTTCAAAATCCGAAAATAGAATTCGAATTATTGACCAACGCATAAAAAGTGCCACATCAGCCACGCAGCCCACAACCGAACTCTGATAACCCAAAAGTGCCGCATAAACTGAAGCCACGCTAGCGGATAACCTTAGAGATCAGAATTTTTAAAACAAGCACAATGACCAAGTGCGTCAGTCAAATTAATGTAGCATGTTAACCGGATATAGTTTTTTGAAAATCGCACCTAGTTGCAGCATCGTGGGCAGTTTCCATTAGTCTCCAAGACGCACTCCTGTATTTCTAAATCTAGCCACCTACATTTGACTGCCAAGACTGTACGACCCACCGACCGAATCAATTTTATAAACTACCGTACTCTAGTACTTCTGTCCCTGTAATTTCTATCATTGAAATTGCAAGATACATCTTCGTGACTAGCGCAAAACGACCAACACCGACTACACATAGGTACAATCTTCAAAAACACTAAGTATTCCACAAATGATGCGTGAAAACCAAAGATTCCGTCACCGTAATAAGGTTTCATGGGCAACTATAAAATTGTCAAGATTTGACAAATTAGATTAGATTTAGAAATCCTGTATTTGCAAAAACTTGGAAATTGATTTATATTCTGAATTAGCAACAAATATCGCAAAGAACAACGTCAGTTCGTATCAAGTTAGAGTTCCAATCCCTGTACACCAGGCTAGTTTCGCACTACTGTTTTCAGGAAAACCAGAAATTGATTAGAATTATAATTAGAGCACAGAAACATTTCACAAATAATGGATTAAAATTTGAATTAAAGCAAACTAGATTACCAACATTTCGTTTAACTTGTCCAAGTTTAAAATACACGAGTGTACATTATACAAGAAAAAAAACTTGCCCGTAATGCACCAGAAACCGGACCAGCTCCGCGTGCCCCGCGCAGACCGCGTTATGCAGCGCCGTGATACCTTCGTCGTTGGCCCCGCTCGGGTCCGGCACCCTGTCTATGATATCCCTCACCAGTTCAAACTCCCCTTCCAAGGACGCGTCCAGCAGAAGTGCCAGCGGGTCAAAACGAATTCGTATCCCCTTTGGAATAAACCCGGGTTTTTTCAAGTTACTTTTCGTCGGGACTTTGTCGAAAGGCAGCTGGGGCACGACTATGGTCGGTCCCGTCCCGGAAGACACGTCGGAACCCGCGTCAAAATCAGCCGGGACCCGCGGCGGTTCCTCCGGGGCGGGCTGTTCTTGCATGCGGCTGAAAGCCTCCGTGATTTTACGCAGGTTCTTCTGCTGCGACGCGGACGCGTAATCGGACGTGGACGAATTGACCGGGGCCGGCTGCGGGGGCCCGGATTTTACATCGGCGGGCGGGACGTACGCTGGCGGCGGGACGTCTGGATGCGCTGCAGCCGGGGCTTGATCGCCACCGGGCCTGTAAAACGGAGTGTCGGCTTGTTTATAAATCTGCTCGTATATGGACTTTGGTATGGCGGGGCCTTGCGGACGCTCCTGCTCTGTTATAGAGCTACGCTTTTTCAAAGGCCTGGGGGCGTGCGCGAATTTCCGCCTCACCGCCTCAAAAGTAGACGATTCTCCCGACCTGGACCCGTTCGGGTAAGGCGGCGGAGGGTGCCCCGCCGGAGGCTGAGTGTACCTAATATTCCCATCCGGCAGAACAGTGACATTGGATGGGAGATACGATGGTGTTTTCGGTGCCGGCGGCTGCTTGTACGCAAACAAATTAATGCCGCTGTTCGGTTGCGCGGCGGGGCTACCATTACCCGGGACCATCGGTCTAACCGTCGCTTTCGGACTTTCCCCCGGCAGCTGCGATTTCTTTTCAAAAGCGGCCCGGTTGGCCGCGAAATTACTCCCTTGCAGATTATCGCTACTCGCGGACTTTGCAAGCGCCGGTTTTTGATTAGCGGCCGTGTCCGGCGCGCTGTACGTGTTCTGCCGGGGATACCCGGGTCTGTGCGTGCCTTCCGGCGCGGGCCTGTGCTTCATGTGTAAAGCGTCGTATTCCTCGCGGGCCTTTCTCTCGGTGGCTTGCTTTAAAGGTTCCACCGCGGCCACTATCGTGTGCATGGGCGTCGAGGGCGCGGCGTACTGCTGCGACTGAGACTGCCCGCTCGTATTGTACTGGTCCTCCGGCAGTCCCGCCACTGCCTTTTTCTTTTTTAACCTATCGTTCAGATCCTCAATCTGCCTGTCCAAGTCTCTTGCGTCCTCGTTTCGTTTCTTTAACGAGTTACGCCGTTCGTCGAGCCGTCTCTGCTGTTCGTTATTCATCAAGTTCAGGAAATCAAGTTCCTTCTTTAGTTTCTCCAGTTCCGAGCCGGTCTCGGGGGCCTTGTCGACGCCCTGGTTCTGTCGGTCGTCCTGGGCCGGGGCGGCGCCGAGCTTGTGGTTTTTCAGCTGCTCTAGCTGCTTGGTGAGGTCGTCTACTTTGGTGATGGCACGCGTCAGTTCGTTTTGTTTCTCTTCGAACAGCGTGCGGACGGCTTCCAGTTCCACGGACAGCGTGGTGTTGTCGTTTCTGCGAAATGAGAGACCCGTCACTTTCATCACGACGAAAAATTCCACGCCACCCGATTACAAGCAAAAGAAGCGATTTCCGAGAAAAGTCAAAGCTACTTCCAAGTAGAGAATAGAGAACTGAAAAGCACTCAAGAAACCAGTTTTCAGAAGTCGATTAGGTCGAGATGTCGCATACTTTTGGTAGACGATCGAAAGCATATAGAGTTACTGCGCAAAGGGGGCTATTTCACTCCGTCGTTACAAGAGAGCATATAAAGTCTAAAAAGCATGTAGTTTCGCCCAAAAAAACTGTAGAAGTGTAAACAGTCAAGGGACATAACCACTTAAATAGTGCGAGAGAGCATAACCTACTTAAGTACTCGGCAGGGTTGTGATGACGAGTCATGACTCGATTCGAGTCGCGATTACTTGGTGACTCGAGTCGATTTTTGTTTTGACTCGACTTGTACTCGAGTCATTGTGCATGACTCGAACCAAGTCGTACGACTCAAGACTAGGACAGTCAGACAGACATTTCATTGTAACTTCGAAGAATAGTAGTAAAGTCACCACAATATTGGTATTTCGCCTATCAGTAACTGATACTTGGAAAATAGGGCCAGAAACTGTTAAGACTGATAACTATATTATGAATGCAAGCCATTCTATATCACTCGAGCAGAGTTGAAAACAGTGGGCCGAACCGAATTGAACTGAACAGTGAACAAGATGACTCAGACTCGAGTCAAAACACTATGACTCGAACTCGACCCTCTACTCACTGACTTGGACTCGGTGGTGAATTGAAAATGACTAGACTTGACTAGAGTCAAAACTATAAAAGTGAGATTGAGACTCAGAACGTTGTGACTTGGTTACACATTCAAAATCGACCACGACTTAGCCTATATAACATGAAAATGCTGTGATCCATCTCGCGAGATTTCAAAACATATTCATCGTACGACCAGCTACTGCCAGAGCGAGCCTACCTTCTCTGATCCAGCTTCCCTCTCATGGCCCGGATCTTTTTCAGCTTGGCCTCCTGCGCCTCGGCCTTCTCCCGGAGACGTTTCAAACGGTCGTTCTCGCCCAGCAGGGCCTGCTGCTGTTGGGCCTGCTGCCGCAGGAAACGCAGCCTCTGTTCCTTGCCGACCAGCGACTGCTGCTGCCGTTCGATTTGAATCTGTTGCTGATGCGCTAAATCCTGCGGGCAAGGCGGAGTTCAGTAAGAATTTGGGTTTGCAATCTCGTAGCTTGTGCACTTTTGAGAATCCAATGACGGACGGGCACTTGATTTTGTTGTACTAAACTAGGCACCACAATAATTTTACAAGCACTTTACGGCAATAGTTGTAGTATGTGACGTTTTGAATATCCGACAATTCACACTCACTTGTTTTGTGGTACTTGGCGGCACCACTATCATTTTACTTAAGCAATCATTTTACAGTAACAGTTCGTAATGTGCTGTTTTGAATATCCGACAACTGACCGGCAGTGGTTGCTATACTCAACTAGGCGCCATAAATATATTACTTTTTAAACAATCCTTTTACAGGAATATTTCGTAGTATAAGCCACTTTGAATACATCCAAAAACTGAAGACTATTGTTTTTGTTGTTATCTGGTTGTTTTTGTTGACGGGCAAGTTCTAGTTGCAGTTTTGAAAATTAGTTTGCCAAACAACTAGATAACATGTGTCGTCATTTGGTGTGAATCGTGATAACGGGGTTCTGTTGTGAGATGTACTTGCAGTTATTGCTAGCTCAGAGACGTCACTATAGTGACACAGCTAGGGGGTGCATTTTGGGGTCGGAGCACCTGCCCTTTCCCCCTCAAAACGCCGCCGATTTGAAATGCCGATTATATCTCCTATATTTCCTGGACTCATTTGCTATTCAGTAAGTCGCATTTATCGGTAATGAGTTGGTTGTGTTTTAGTTAGCTAGATGCGGATTCTCAAAGGTTGCTGTTAGTTCTGGTTTACGAGCATCGAAAAGTGAGTAGCTCTACTATTACCTCTAGATGCGCATTTTGAAAAAATAGTTTGTCCACGTCTGTTGACGGCGCAATTATTTGACAGCAATAGTTCGTAATATGTGCAGTTTCGAATACCCAACAACTGACATGAAATTGTTCTTGCTGTAATCAACCATCAACCTCACCACGAGTATTTTACAATAATTTCACAGTAATAACGGCAACCAGACTAGTGTTTGTTAATTTTATCATCAACAGCCAACACATATATCGAATATGAAACTCATTCACACGATGAACAGAAGACATTTCAGTTACCTTGAGCTCTGCCAGAGACAGGTTCCCTTGATTTACGTTCAACATTGATTGCTCGTTATTCCAGTTGCCAGAGCGATCCATCAGTGCGCCCGCGCTGCCTGCAATGTGGCGGAGGTAGAACTGGACTTCTGGGGCGTACGACCCCCATTGTTGCAAAATTGTGTAGGGTTTTTCACCTGGAACAGTCGATCAAACGTTAGGATTGTTCACCCCAAGAAATTACTCAAAGAAGGAGTGGCCCATATAGACCAAAATATACTGATCAAGTCGGGCATATTTTTCATAAACATTAAGCAACTTATCAGTCTCGGTCATAAATTGACATATAGCCCATTTACGAATTCTTCAAATTTACGAAAATTATGGTGGACTATCAGCATTAGGAATTCGATAATTCAATCGGACTAGACAGTTGACTGGTCAAGTGGTAGAAAAGTCACAGCATGACAACGCAAACTAACATCTCCCGGCGATAAGTGCGTAACACTCGCAACGCAAATAGTGCCCGATTAATGACAAATAAAGGACAACTGAGAAATATCAATCGAATAAGAGATGTACATGATTTAATTACAACATATCACAGCAAGGTAACTTCATGGCACGACTCATGACATTGTCAAAGACAATTCAATTTCAATGACACACAAAAATAACTACTATAAGAGGTAGGTATTGTTGTGAAATGACGGATAGAACCCGAGGAGTCTTACATAAAACAATCTGAGGAAAGAAATATGCGGTTTGATCAAAAACTCAATTCATCTGCAGTAATCGCTGATTTCGGTCATCATTTCAATCGATTTACAGAACCCTGAGGGAATGATGCATCTTGAAACATCAAATGAAGCAGACATGGCATTGCCCTATTTAGCACAAAAATATCCTCATAATTACAGAATTATCTCCACCAAACACATCCAGTACACTCAATTACTCATCTCTTTATCAACTCAACAAGGTTTATGATTAATTATCAAAACCAATATCATTATGTCGCATACCGCAGCCACAGCATATGAAATGTCTCAAGCAATTGCCAGCCCGAGTTCATGACAATCCAGGGAATTACATTTAATCGCAGGCACATAGTATCCTATACTATTCATCATGATCAGTCATGCAATAAAATATTCAAGCATTTCACATAACAAATTGATCCATCGTGAACTCAGACTGATACAGAAATGTAGTGAAGATTAATATTTTATTTATATGTACATCTCAACTACACCAGTGCTCATTCTAATCCTTGCAAGTATGCACTCCGTCTTTTAGACATATATTCATACTTCTATGTTTTTACTATCACTTGTGCACAGCACCCTAGTGTAAGTGTAGGTCGGAGGCATAATATATTGCTATATATGGTGCTCTATAACTTATTATTATTATTATAACTAAAACAGTACACCAGCTAAATCATATATATAT
>KE605502.1:0-10034 GCA_000444245.1 Botryllus schlosseri
GGGGGGTTTTAGGGGGTCGGAACCCCCCCCTTTTCAAAATCCTAAAAATTGATGTAAAATATAGCCTCTAATATTTGCTAATTTACTAGTTTAACATATTCGTTTTTACGTATGAGAAGGCGCATATGACGTGTTAATGTTATTTAAGGGGACTAAAACCCCTACCAAATCTTGGAATCATGCGCCGAATTAGCCGAAAGGATAAAATAGGTCATTATATTTCGCTAATTCCATACGAATTCTGCGCTTGTTCAACTACATTTCAGCGGTAATTGCTGAGGTTATCAACTTTCTTCCCTCGATTTCTCTCTCGCCTTGCTAAAACGAGAGACGCATTTTAGGAAAATCTAATCTAATTGACCGACGCGATACGTAATTGCAAAGACGAAGTTGTCGGCAATCAACATCGCCCGCGAATTCGCTGCACCTGCTCGCCTTGAAATCCTAATTAAGAATTGCACGGCGTGTTGATTGATCAGCGAGGCGCAGACACGGCGGCACCAGTACGACAATGCTATTCTCAAATCCACATTGTCTTCGCGATTATTGGCGAGAAATGGTCTACGATTGGCATTCACATTTCAAAATACAAGCCTGGCAATCCACGTTCCCGATTGTTAGGTGGCTTGCTGGCGTCCAAATACAGGCCTGTGTTGTCGCTGAACGGGAGAATTGAGTAGGCCTAGTAGTAAAGTTAACCTAATTATATCGGCTGACAAGTTTCTCTGCCGATGAAGTTATTATCCCAGTGTGTACTCTGTATTAATTGACTGACTTGCGTACTTGCAATTAAGGTCTAATTACCTTCGCGCGTACTACACATTCAGCCGTACGGCTAGTAAAGCCATCGAAAAGCACACATTCGTGTACGACGTACACTGTCCACACCACACCTCTCTGTGGCGATTGCGATCGCCCTCGTTTATGCTACCGCCTTATTCCGCGCTTGTTCGTCCGCTGCGATACTACCGACCGTGCGCATAATACCGTCAAAACCCAACAAAATCGCGCATCTCTGGCCGGAACTAGGCGCTTGGAGACGGGCGGCGTTTGCTGGCTCATGACTAAATGTGAGCAATTACGAATTTCTTTCAATCATACCGTGAAAGAAACGCGATTTTCAGGCAATGTCTGTATCGTATTCGTACATCTCCCACTCACCGCAAATCTCTTTTTATTATTAAACTATAATATATCGTAAATATTCGCCATAGCGTGGAGACGAGTGAACCTAATGATGACGTCATAATAGGCAATTTCGTAACGCAAACCCCCCCCCTTTTTCGCGCTCAGGATACGCGCCTGCTCAAATGTGTCGTCAGAAGCGTTACATTCGCCACCATCTATATATGTGGAAATGGATTTTCGGCACTCGTTCATGTCAAATCGAAGGCCTGGATTTTCAAGACACAACCACTTATTTCAAGAAATGCAGTTGCAGAATTCGCTTAGAAATAATAGAAGTCAACCCAATTTCTACATGAATAGTATGATCTTATTTTCAAGAAAAGTCATTTTGTTGATGTTTATCACTAATGCTATACAGTTATCATTTTGCACGACATTTGAGCTAAATTTGAACTAAAACTTTGTGGGGTCCGCGGGGTCCATGACGGTCCGAAAGGGGTCCGCGAAGATAAAAAAGTCGAGAACCACTGCACTAGGGGTTCACCGAGCCAGTCCCTGGAGGATCAGAAACACACACATCCAACTCGTACATATGATTTGTGATGTTTTAGCCATCATTGATTGCAAAAAATGAGGCACGATCAGTACTCGATTGGTGCCTGTTGTGGTGGTACGTCGTTTGCCGCGGCGCACGCAGTGGAGCTTGGGGTTCAAAACCGAATCACGTCTTTCTGAAATGCCAGTTTTATCTCCAATATCTGTAAGCTCCTTTGTGATTAAGCAATTGATATTAGACTGTTGTTTCAACCGAACAATACAATGATACTTTATAAGGTGAGACCTTGCCTTTACGAACTGGCGTCTGAAAGTTAACACCACAAGTCACAATGTTTTACAACAACTAATCATTAGAATATTTCTGTTTTCTATGAAAATGATATTTTAATGGTTTTGCTCTTCTAACACCCTGCTGATGTGCACCAGTATCCATGGTAATGTATTCGATGTATAGTTAGACGTATGTTAGACGTTTGTGATAGATTTTTGTTTCTAGGACTAGCGTTGCCTAGGTTAGCGAAAGTTAAGAATCACTGTGTCTATTGACATAGTTACAGAGGCCGAATTGGGCCCGATCCATTAGTCCGATCGCACACGTGATGATGAAAACAAAATAAAATCCAATCGTTTTTGTCCCGTCCCTGTGTACCTGGGCTTGAGAATCTGCTTCGGGTTCGGCGGCATCACTTTTCTGCTCCGGCGTTTCGGTCTCCATCGGTTCCTGGCCGTTAACTTGGCTTTCTTCGGTTTTTTCGGTGGGAGGTTGCTCAACCTAAACAAAGATTAACCATGGTTTGAGGTCGAAGTATCGGCATGGCTACTCCAAAGAGAGAAGTAGAAGTAGCATCATCTATTTTTACTGAATTACAAGCAGAACTAGAATTTCAAATTAGCCATCATGAGGGCTTTGATAACAACTTCACTCAAAGTGATGCAAACTTTTGCCACAACTATTTTCACTTCTTAATCCAAATCACAAAGAGTTGGTTGCTTAAACTAACGTCATCAAACATCTAGCAATCATTTCGCTCCATTTAATCTGAATATTTAAAACCATTTAAATGTCAAAATATGTATTTCACAAAATCTAATGATTCGCAAGTCAGACATTCACTCCAAACGTACCTGAACTTGAACTTTCTCCACCAGCGAGGCTTGCTTGATCGTGAACACGCCGTGGATGTTCATTCGCACTTTGACCTTGATCTTGGAGCTTTCCCCTTCGGCAGTGGGCACGACGTTGTTCACTTTGAACGTGCCTGAAAACAAGGAGAGGTCAAACTCGGCAATATCAAACATATAATGCTCAGTGGTAGGAGCACGCGATTGAAATTATCATGATTGTTACATTAAGATTTTGCAGGAGTCAACCTAGTTCAAATTAGACACGTGTCAGATTTCGTTTTGTGGATTTTTCAAGTAAAAAAAAGAAAGTAGAAAAAAAATAATGGGCCACATTGCACCTATAACAGAAGGTGTCGCAACGCAACCCCTGTTTCTAAACCCCCGAGCAAACAAAGACGCACCTATTCTCGTGTCCGGATACCCGATGGCTTGGGGGTTCGTATATCTCGCGTCCAGTTCAAACGGTTCCTTCCGGTAGAACGTCAGCATTTTGGAGAAGGGTGCGGCGTGATGCACAGAGAAAATTTCGGTATCGCTGTAACATAGACAAAATAATGTCATGGACAGGAAATTAAGTCGCAAGCTCAAACACCAACGTCGAGTCTTCCATGGGCGCCTTCCAACTGAGCGTCACAGAGTAAGGGCACGAGTCTTGCACGCTGAAGTCTCTCACTTTGAAAGTAGGCGACAGCATGGCACACTGGAAAAACAACAGATTTCATATTTCTGATTCGAAACGATGATATTCGATCCCATCACTGCTTAAATTTCGCACAATACAAAGAGCAGCTTCATTCGTCACTGTACCTGCAATGCGCAGCCCCTCGATACAGCCTCGTCCACGTTCAGAGTCGTGCTGGGCTCGCGCCCGAACACTTTCTGTATCATCGCTTTCACTGCGGGAATTCTAGTGCTGCCCCCGACGATTTCGACCGAGTAGATCTCATCCCTCTTCAGCCCTGGACGAAAACGTTAACCGTGACATCACGAAAGACGGCGAGACTGTTACAGAAACCATACCAGATTCGGCAAGCACCCGCTGCAGCGTAGGCTCTACTCTCGCCAGCAAGTCGGCGGATAATTCTTCAAATTGCTCCCTGTCGCGTGAAGCAGAGGTAAAATAAAGTCGGCATTTAGTGAAAGAATTTAAAAAATGGGGTTAGAGACCAATGTTCCCTCTAATTTTTGACGAGTCTGCGCACACTCACGAACTCACTGCGCAGACCCTTGGACAACAGCGACTGAAGAAAAAAGGTCATCACTTCGGATTGTTTGTGCGCAACTTCTGTGCGCAGAGACCGTGTCAGCACAAATGCGCAGCTTAGAGGGAACATTGTTAGAGACCTAATCTAAGTTTCGATACAAGATTGTCGCGAGTTCGTTTGACTTGGTTTGCGAAACGCCACAACCGTATATATATATATAGCAATATACGAGTCGCGAAGCACAATATTCTGATTGAGCCTCATTGTGATGTAACCTCGGAAGTGTATCGTTATGCTATTCAAATTCCTATATCCAAATTCCTGATCGACAGTCTATCGAATTTAAATCTGATAATTTCCACTTCCGTGTCACTTTCGACTGAGCAAAATCTCGCACCACATAGTCAAAACCAGCGGAATCTGCAAGAAAAAAGCCAAGGAAGGGATTTGGTTTCAATGATAATCAGGCGTTTTTGCGGGTCACAATAGTTTTGTATTATTACCATTAGAAACACAAGATAGATTCAGATCGACATTAAAACATGTCAAACTGGGTTTGTTTTTAAAGACATAGATAACCATCCCAGGACTGGACCGTTCGGCTAACTGCTATACGTGCAATTTACAATCTAACACGACTGACGTCGTACTACAACCACAACAAAAACACAAGTTACTATATCCAGCCATTACGCAAACGTCCACATCTATTTATAATCTCACGAGGATCGGGGTACAATCCTAAGTTCAAACGTAATGTCGTCAAGGGAATAGAGCACAGTTCCTAAGCGACATGGTTACGGGACATTGTAAAATCTCTGGCGAATCACCTTTTCATCTTTCCGTGAACGTCTTTGTCCTCCATCAGGCACTCGATGGCGATTCGCAAGTCGCTGGAATTGGCCGACATTTGCTTTTTCAACTTCTCGCACTCGGACAGCAGACGGATGCCGGCTCGTTTGTTGGACTTGACGTCGATTTTGTATTTTATCTGAGCGAGATAGCAAGGTCAAGGAGGTCGGTGATTGCTGCTTAACAATGAGCGTTCACTTAATTTTCAGGATTTCTCTGAATTTTTTCGTAGCTTACCAAAACGCGGCGAGCCAAAGAATTTTCAGAACAAAAATCAAACCTTACCTAATACTTCTTGCTTCAAATTGAAAATATAGAAAGCGGGCAATTCAAGTATAATGGTGCTACTCTAAACGAGCGTCATAACTAGAGTTGGTTAAAGTCGAGTATCTTACTGATTCAGTACAGAATCGAGTACTAGGCCTACACCTTGAGTCGCGAATCTCAGTACTATTGTATCATAAGAATGAATTTCAAAGCTGCCAGTTACATCAACAAAAATAATATATTTTCTAATTTGTTGTATAATGATATACGATCAATCACAACTGTGTGTGACAGTAGCACTTTGTTTCAATGTCATTTCTACAAAGACGCGTAGCCTTGCGCTGCATGTTTTCAATACTGCGATGAGCCCTATCGAAGTTTTTCGGGATGAAAAAGTGTCAAAACAATATATAATTACGGTTGATATAAATAACAGTGCTTTACAGTTATATGCATAAATTTCTTGGTACCAAAAACTCGGACTCTTACTGCAAGAATCATTTAAATCTATGCTCCAATCGAGTTCAATTTGACTAAACCATTATGCCCGACCATTTTGCGACACAGACGGCAATCAACTTGGGTTGAGTTGGAACCAACACTGTTTGCAGCGAAAATGTTTGACAACACATGCCATGCATGCGTAGCATTGGTAACAATATTCTACTTTTAACCTAAATCTTAAATTCATACCTTGAACTCGGCGGCAAAATGGTCTAGTATTCTCCTATCGAAATGCTGTCCACCAAGTGTGTTATCGAACGCCGTCGCCAGCACCTTCATGGACAAACACCGTCGTATCAAAATCATGAAAAAGATGTGGAAAATTCAGTTCCCCGCGTCAACCTACCTTCAACTTTCCTTTGTTGAAAGCCACGGCGGCGGTTTGAAGCGCCGAGTGCCCCATATCGACGAAAACCACATTTCTGGGCTTCTCTTCGGGCGGAGGTAGATCTTGTTTGTAGATGCCGTACGCCAGCGCGACTGCAACGCAAATTACGGCATTCGTCACTCGTAATTAAACTCTAGTCTAATTCAAACATACCGGCGGTTGAGTCATTAAACAAACGCAGCACGTTGAGGCCAGACACGCAAGCCGAATTCAGTAAAGCCCGGCGTTCCGCTCGGTATAATAAAGAGGTACCTGAATATGGAAATCCATCAAATGAGCATGGGCACAGCATATCGCAAATATTGAAACAATCAAATCACGCGCATGGATTTCCATTACTTATTTAGATTTTGAAGTTCTTTTATGTTTAAAAATGTAATCAACAGAAACTGGTGACATTGGCATGTCGTGAAACGTGATTAAATCAAATCATATATATGCCTATCAGCAGAGGTGGTCAAATTATGTAGAATCGGTACTCGAGTAGAAGTAATGCTGTAAACTTCTCAATTGCTAATACGCAATTGCAATTGGAGGTAGCGATTTCCGAGACGCTGAAACTACTGAAGTACTAAACAAAAGGCCTGAAAAGTATTAAGTAGTGCAAGATATATCTTCGCGGCAACGCGCTAAGACCGACTCCACTAGCAGATCAATGTTCGAAAATATATTCCGCTTCTGGTACCATGATACATCGAGGTGATACGATGACTTAACAAACAAAAGTGACACAAACCAATCCAAGTGCAAAAAAGTAAGAAGTTTTGCATCAAAAACTAAAGTATAAGCGGAAGAAGTTTGAAAGCATAATACTAGTGCGAGTAGGCAAACATTACTCAAGTACAGAAAATGTCATATTACTTCGTTACTAACCACAGCCGATATCTAATCCCGAGTACTTGTGTAATACGGTACAATTATATTTATCAGTATTTGAACAATGCACTCTGTAAATTGAATAATCCAAGGATAGCAAACTATAGTAAGCAGACTAACCGATATCACGCAGTCCTGCACGGGCTTGCCCAAATTTGATTCGGCAATGGATTTCAGCTTGGTGAAGAGCATCGACATGACTTGTTCGACGGAAAATATCTTCTCCTCCCCGCAGTATTGCACCTGAACATTTTCAAAAATTGCATCTCAAAGCCCAGGGAAGTTAAGGCTCGCCACGGCTACGACAAGCCGAATGATGGACGGACATAATAACCATGGCCAAGATGTGACTGACAGAAATTAAAAAATTTTCAAAGAGTTTATTTTAAAAAAAAACCAAGTTTCAAAATTTGAAAACTGGACATAAGCTACTTTGATACCACTGGGCGAGATGATATCACCTGGTTACGAAGAGATATTTGCAATTCAGAATGACGTCACGCATGAGTGAAATTTGCAGTTACGAATAAAATCATGGAGTCAACAGTCAAACTATGCAACCCTGGACGTCAAAGCATCACAAAAATAGTAATTTTTTAACAGTTATATCTTCGGTTCTGGTCAATCGATTTTTAAAAAATATGTCGTTGTTTTAAATCGGAAAACAAAGCTTTGTAAGCATACTAATTTTTATGAAAATTTGAGATGTCGGATTACATGGCCTGGATCAACTCACAGGGAATGGCCTGCAGCAATATACACGAAAGTGCAACCAGTCGGCTTGATTCGTTTCAAGTTATGACATCATAACAGGTTTTCTCATTTCGTCGTTAGCAAACCCCTGAATTTTTTCCGACCAATTATGAGTCAAATTTGTTTTCAAGTGGCAACAAGTTTTATAGACCTGAAATCTACTTCAACCAGTCAATTCTACTCATCTGAAACATAACCTATGCAGCATGCATACCAGCTAGTAAGCCAATTCTGCGTTACCTTGACACCAACTCTGTTATTCTCTGCAGCGACCAGCGTGTAGGGCAACCACTGTTTTTCACTTTGAATGAGCGGGTCATCGAATGATCTCCCGAGAAAACGCTTGAAGCCAAAAATTGTGTTCCGAAAGTTGCTTATCATCTGGAAAGTTCCAAGATAAACGTTGAGCATGGTTTGAAAAGCAGGAAAACAGATTATTGTGCAAAAGTGAAAATGATCTGTGTCACAGATTCTCAATTCCAAAACTACATAGCATCAGGGCATAGTGAGGAATACGGAAATGTACCAGCATGATATAGAATGCAAATTTCCATACCTCCATATTTGGTAGGTAGGTTTGCACGATTTATGAAAAAATTCCATTTTAGATTCGTCTCAACGATTGTATAATTCACAGAATGGTTCAATGAAAAGTATCTTTTCAAATGTTACATTGCGAATGCGACACACCAAGTATTTATATTTGTTAAGAAAACTAATTTGTGCAACGATCATCAGAAGGTAAATAACATCAATGATAAATACTTAAATATGCATATTGTAAAATCCAATGATATTTGACTGCTATCGCGATGCAGCGTATCATCTCGTATATCGAGACTTCCGCTCCGCTAACTACCTGGTACAATACCAAGACCAAGAGTATGAAAATCTTAAGACTCTCGAAATGTAGCGGTTGCATGAATATTCAGATCTACTTTTGATTTCGGAATAACTTTCTGTGTTTTGGTTAATTTCTTATCACACTATAATGATTTTGTCAAACTGACCAGGTACCATACATTGTAGCCATGATAAATCTGGTTATCTCTGACAAAAGAATTAGTATAACTGGTTTGTAATATTGAACCTCGCAAGTAGGCTTATGCTAATTGTATGGAGCAATATCAATTTGTATTTGGAGATATATATTTAACTCGAAAGGCTTTCTCTTTTGGTTGTATCTCTATATTACTGCTAGCAGGCTGAAATATATTACAAATGAATAAATAGTTTGTCGCTGCACCAGCACCATGACAACTGCATGTGGCAAACTATTCTGCAGCTACATTTAACTCAGAGGACAGCATGTTACAATTGGAAAATGCAATATTTTCTTTCAACGATTATGTAATTTGTTTCATTTATCAAAATTAAATGATGTTTAATATCTACAATAATTCTATAATAGATCAAGTAATGTGTTTTAATTTTGCAATAAACATTATAATTAAATAATAATACCTGAGACTTGGCAGCACTGCCGATGGCCCTTTCTCTTTCTGTTAGGGAGACAACACATCTACAAATGAGTAAATATGGTCAGTGTCAATTTTTTTTACATAATCAGGACCAGCCATCTCATTTAGCATATACACAATAAACATACTAGCGATCAAATGATGATACTGAAACATTTCATGCCAGTGACCGTCGCCGATATTTTTTGATATATCAATGGAGGATTAAAAAATTACGAGGCCGAATATAGGATTCCAGCACAATAGGTAGGCCTACTGTAAAAAGCACTTCCAATACGAATGAGAAAAGTTCAATGAAGAATATACAGATAGATATAAGGCATAAACAATGGCAATTGTGACCTGGACAGATGCATTCAAAATAGACATTTCACGGAAAAGTCCATCACAATTCACTTCAATGTAGCATCACACCACGTTTCAAATGAATCAATTTCAAGATATCTGTCGATTCTTCAAGGCCAACCAATAACAAATTTCACAAAATCTCCCCAATCCTGAACCTGAAGCATGTGAACACGCTCCAGAAGTGCTGATTGAGCCCATTTATATACTTGATAGATATAGTTTTTGTGACCCGAGAAGTTCACAGATTGTAGTGCAGTGTTGGTTTTTGTCAACCGGAGGGGTGGTTTCGAGATAATAATAGGTTAATGTAAAGCTGGTATTGGCATTCTTTGAATCGATTATTATATTAAAGCAACCCCTACTGGAATCTTGGTACGTTTTGCCTAATATAACAGGTGAGAAGCGATAATTCTCCAAGTTGAAGTAATAATAATAATAAAAAATAATAAATTGATGAAAAAATAAAGAATTGTGTGAGCACAGAACACCGATTCCATACAGGAGAGCAGCTATTTAATGATTGCCCTATAAATTGAGTAGTGGCCAGAC
>ATSW01006224.1:0-14041 GCA_000444245.1 Botryllus schlosseri
ACTAGATGACCTTCACGGTCTTATCGATCATTCCTATCTAATACCGAATACTGTGCATGCATATTTTCTGTACCACCACCACTGCCGTGTGTTGTGTATTTTGGTTTGATGAAAATAAAGACTCTCTCTCTCTCTCTATAGACTTAAGACAGAGGTTGGTTCGCGCGTTTTTAACCCAATATTCAGTTCCATGTTTTTTTTTTCGCTATCCAGAGTAAGAAGCCCGACCGGAAGAGACACGAAATTCGCTTCGAAATTGCCAAAGGCTAAAAGCAAGCTAGAAGGTGAGCGCGCGCGTCCCCGGTATAGCTACGCGCCCACGCATTTCCCATTGTTGCACGACGCTCCGAAAAATCCGCCTTTTCCGAACCCGTCGTGCGTGAGCAGGCGCGTCACGAGATAATTGACCAGAAACCGCCGGTAGTTTTGGGCTATTCTGATCGACTGTCGAGTACGTGTGGTGTGTAATTTCACGGAAATCGGCGAATTCCTACAGCGCCTCTGTTTATTTACACTGGCTCGCGTTACCTGGCATGTGACATTTCAACTCGGCTTGTGTTACTGCGGAATTGAAGGTGTGTTGATTAGAACCCGGATCTCTTTGGTCTCCGAGTTCGAAATGCAGCATTAACCATGAGTATGCTACCTGAACCCGAATGCGATTCGCTATTAAGACTCTTTTCACCGTGGGTGCTTATAAGTACGCCAGGGGAAAAGCGAGTCGATTATATTCAAATACCACTCATGACGGTATGGCATTACGGGTGATGTGAAAAGTTCAAATACGTACCTTTCAGGCGCCCGCAAAGAAAATATCGCCAGTCCATACCGCATTTTAAAGATAATGTGGCAGTTTTCCGTCCGTACTTATGTCATTGCACTTGGTGACAACGCTGTGTGTTGATCATTAGGCCTACTTCACATGAAAGTCATTTGCACTAACGCGCGTAGCTTTGTGCAATGCACGTTTCGTATGTTGTGATGCGAATTATCGAAGTTTCAGGGCTTCCGTGATTCGCGAAAATTCTCCAATTTAAAATTTGAATACTTTCGTCCTATTTTTTCTCATGATTTTGATCTTTACGCGCAATTTGGCAACTGGAATCTGTGCAAGTACGCATTTACGCGATTTTGGGTTACTCGCGTGACGGATAATGTGCGTCGGTATCAAAGCGCTTGCGCGGTCGAAAATGTCTGCGTAATCCCCGCGGCAATTTGCGTTATTTACCGCCCGCCGTAAATTTCCCGGTCACAAACTATCGTTTGCCGTGATTTTACCTTGTTTCCTATTTACCCGTGTGTAGCATCGTATACTGTTTTGAATCAAAGGGATGAATTGAAATTTTTATGGCTTGGCGGCGCCTGTATGTCTCACGCGTGATTTACAAGTTCAACGTTAAATAAAACCTGGTGCAATGTCCGTTACGCGGCTATCGTGAAAAGGAATAGGATGCTGTATATTTTGTCCTTTACGCACCGATTCGTGATATATATACGCACGATCTGCGCATCTGCATTCCATGAGTGCATGATTTTCACATGCCACTTGACAAGGAAGGTGCAAAAACAGCCTTGTGAGGCATTCTCAATCTTGCACCACCCCTCCATACTATCCCATAAATGCTGAGCTCCAAGCGGGGAAGCCGCGGATACCAGTATTACTGATCAGGATTGAACCCACGACCCACCCATCAAGAAGCCGGAAGCTCAACCATTACGCCATCTTGTCATGCGTGACTATGTTTCATATTTTCGTATCTGGTGCAGTGGTGCTGGATTTGAGCGCCGAGTCCGATTTGTTGCTGGAATCCGTTAAAAATGCAATGGAAACTCGAATTCGTTGCAAAATTATAATCATGATTCGGTTTCGCGTAAATTTCGAATTGGGATCCAGCTGAAAACGTCGCTTCCGCTGCGAATGTTGAAGAGAGTCTTGGAGGCACAAAACTTCAATATATAAAAGTGAATAATGTATATTCATATTTGAGATAACCCCGAATAATTTCGAGCTGACGTCGAGCGTCTGAGACAATCGTTTACAGCCGTACGCTATCACCGATTGTGACTTGACAGACGTGAAAATTCGAATCGTAGAATTGAATGCGTGCATTGTGACGAAGGCCTAATTTCTTTATCGGTCGGAGTGCAATTCCCAAACGCGGTTGGCGTTTGAAGCCTTGCTATTTGGACGCCCGACTTGGACAACTACATACTTTTAGTTGTTGAATTGCGAAATGCCGATAATCGAATTATGTGAAATTTTTTATGCTCTGATTTTGATTTTAATCCAATTTCAAGCTTTTCTCATACTGCCACGGGAGAACTGTATCGTGCAGAGAATTAGTCTGCAGACATTAGCCTGTGTGACGTGTCTCGTGACGTAAGCGATACGCGGGGGTTAGGTGTCGAGATATGTAATTCTCGCATCGGCCGGGGGCGGCAGTCGGTTTATTTTTAGCGCGGGGATTTAAATAGAACGGCGTCCCGCCTGGCCACCCAAAAGGTCAACGAAATCCGCGGGGTACCACTCATCGCTGCCGCGAGATGCCAAGGAGAAACGCGCGATGTCGTCGCACCTCGGCAATTCGCCATCGTAGGTTGAACCAGATTTTGACGACTAGAGAATTTTCAGCGTTTCCAAATTGGATTAGAATTAGCATTATAGTTTCATATTTTTTTCTCTAGATTAGATTAGTATTAGAATTACGGCATTCGAAAAAACTTGAATATTGAATTATATTTTGCATTAGAGAGACATACGACAAAAATCAAGTTCGCTTCATATTAGATAACAGTCCACTCTCAAAAGCATGAGAATGGCAAATGTCTACTCACCAAGATCGGCTCGTTTCGCACTATATAGTTCTGTTGTCGCATTTTAAGGAAACCGGAAATTAGATTAGAATTAAAATTAGAGCCAAGAAACATTTCACAAATTAGATTAGAATTAGAATACTGGCATTCCGCTATAATTAGTTTAATTAGACTACTATAGTCCAAGCAAGCGATATACCTAGATATTGCGCAATATACAGCCAAACACCTCGAAATTGTTATGAACGGTGTTCGGTATTTACTTTGTTTACGGAGCGCCATTCAAAAGCGCAAGCGCAGCGGTCTCATTGTGACGTAATCACGTGTCGCGCGTCTTGTGCGCTGTAATTGACCGCGGCGTTCCGGAGTGTCCTTGCCGTTCGCTGTCTGCAATAGTTCAGTCTGGGATGACTGTTGATCGCGTGATTTGAGAAGCGCAATGCTGCAATTACGTGGATCAGTGGTTCACGAACTATTTTGATTCATCACTAGGACGATTTTTTTTAACTAAAATAGGAAAGATTTTGACCTAAAAAACCTAATTTTGACCAAATTTGGACCTCATGTATGTAAATTAGGTGTTTTCCCATATAATGTTGGAATTGTACTACTTGTCTTCATTTCTGGTTGGAACTGTCTGTCCTTACGAAGTACTTTGGCCAGAAAAAACATTTTTGACTTGAAAACTGACAAATTTTTACCTGAAAAAACTTTTTTTTAACGAAATCTCGACCTATGAAGAATTCCAGTAGTTGGACCACGCGTTATGGTAGAAATAACTAAAATTTGTTTTAGTACAACAAAAGATGCTTTCCTACATTGTCGGGTAGAAAGTGTCTGTCCTTACTAAGTAGCTTGCCAAGAATGGAGAAAGAACGTTCAACAGCTGCAGTTGTCGGCTGGCAACGCCGAAGTTTTGCGTACACTGCTGGTGACAAACCGTGTTGCTTCATTCTGACAATGTTGTCTGCATCACAACTTTTCACCATGCTCTTCTTGATATAATAATCAATGCCCACGCAATCTTGCTTCAATTAGGATAGTGCGGTACGTTCAGCATAACACTATGCCAACCAATTTGTTTCATTTGAATGTTTATGCTTCACAATGAGCAGATAATGTGCCGTCTACAATGGTAGGCCTATGATGTATATAGGCTACAAGCTGTAAAATGTCAAATTATAAGCTCACTGACAGCACAAACATTTAAGATACAAACGAAATGCATGTGGCAAAAAAAAATTCACTTGGTAAACAATTTTGACTATTTTTTGACCTAACGCTACAATTTTGACAAAATTTTGACGTATTTTGACATGTGAAAAAATCGCCCTATTCAGCACCCCTATCAAGCTTGACATCTTCATAGCCCCCCCCCCACCCCCCTAAAAGCTGTTGGTCATCAGTAACAAAATACGTCTACTTTTCCATAGTACTCAAAAGGGGTTATCTACTCGTTTCACTTGATGAAGTTAGGTATAATCTTCTTGTTGCACTAATTCACAATATCGGAATGGCTTTATACAAAGAATATAACAGAAATTGCCACAAGGGCAAAACAGCAATACAACAACAAAAGGCGACCGCTTTCGCCACAATTCCCAGGGATATCTAGAACCTGATAGCTATAGAGTTCTATATATCCCTGCACCATCCCATGGTATCTGCCAGCCAATTGTACACGTCCATCAGCCTAAAACCCAATCAAAACGTAAGCAATCAATAAATCTCACGTGCGATACTCAGCGGTCAAATGAACGTCAGCACAACGAAATTGCTGAAGCTAGCAATGGCTGGAAGACCTTCACACAACACAACACGAGCATCACGATTCACCCCAAACGAGACACGTGTTTTCCAGCTGTTCGGCAAGTATTTTTTTGAATCCGCAACTAGAACAAGAACCAGAAGTCCAGAACTAGTCACTTTTCAAAATCCGAAACTAGAACTAGAAGTGCCGATGAAAAAACAAACCCTTTGTACCAGACTGATTACGCAGTCCTGAGATAGCCTATAGCAAACCAACTCGAAACAACGAAAATGTACGAAATTTTGCTTCGTCAATGCGTATAGTAGATGGTTTGTAATAGCCTATTACCCTGCTGTCGCGAATTTTCAAAATTGACATTGCAACTTGTTGCATTTCCGAAATTGTTTTCGTCGGTGATTGACATCGTGGAATCTAGATTTTCGAGTTGGAGTCTCTCGATCAAAACACGCTACTCGCGGGGTCTGCTACGTTTTACCATCAACACGCATATCAGAGCCGGGGTGCAGTGTTTATCTAGTGTTCCAATCGCGAATGTTGTGAAGGCGTGTATCCGACCGAATCGTGACGTGTGTTCGCCGCAGTCGATCCGGTTTTGTACATAGATGGTTACAGATTTCTGCAGAGTTAGTTACCTTGAAAACCACACGCTTTCGTGATTCGTGTGTTGCTCTGAATAGGCTGAAATGTCTGCGCGGCTTGACCGATATGTCAGTTTTGCGTTGAACATTCGAAATTCCCTGTTTAACCACTTTTATAACCACAGGAAGTACGTTCCAATATATCACGGTAACTGCTAAATATATTTTCAAAGATTTTCGCTATGTGTATTGTCATTCATCGTTTTGCGCTAGTCTCGAAGATTCATAATGCGACTCCCAAAGTGGCCGCCTCCCCGCCAAAAGTACGCGAACCGCGTCCAAATCTCCTTATCGAAATTGCTCACTTGAGCACTTTTCTGGCCTTTTATTTGATACCTCTTCTTGAAATGGTATCTTTAAGTGAAATCGCAATTGGGTGAAATTACCCCTGTATCACGGTAACTGAATATTTGTTTTTCAAATTTACACTTGTCGCTGGCATATTCAGTAGGGATGGTGCGAACGTGAGGTTTGCGTTCGCGTTCTGTGTGTGAAACTCACAAATTCAGAGGTTCACGTTCACAAACGAGCCTTGATAGGTTCTGCACTGTGAACCTTTTTCATATATTACAATTTTCACGTCATTATAACATCTTTGGTTGAAATTTTTCGCATTTCAACTTCGGACCACTCTATGCGTGGCACAGGCGGCTTAAAAAAATCAGCATTAAACGAGCATGCACCTTGTCAGTCTCAAAAACTTTACTTGCATTGTTACAAATGTTTGTTCGAAATATTCAGCTTTCCGTTTGTGAATATTTAGTGACTTTACTATGAGCTGACCCGCAATCCCACAACTTCAAGAACGAAATACGCTACATGTAGGTATGCTCAGCGAATGATGCTTATTCAACCATTCAATGAAATTGATAAAAAGGATGCATCGTTATGTAATGTAAAAAATCCACGGGATCCATCTTGATCTGGTACGTTTATTGTATCATGAAAATCAAATCCGTGCCATCGGGGTCTTGGCTACTGCATAACTTATTGTTTGGGGGATAATATCGGTAGCAAGTATAGAACCCGTTTACACGCTGCTCGATATCAATGTAGCAATAGTCAGACGCCGCATAGGCCTAGATTGTTCGATCTGGCCTAGACCGTTGAGGCGTAAGCTTATATTCCCTTGCAAGTGCTCATCGAAATTGTTGACAAAGCCGCGGAAGATATTGATTTTGTGGGATTATTGTAGCATTTGATTGCTCCAGTTGATACATTTGGTGACGTTATGAAAGTCAGCATGTACTCCAGTAATGTGGCATAATGTGACCTCAGTCGTCGCTAGCTATCTTGTATATCACTTCACTAAAATGAGACTGAAATTAGCAATATGGCGTCACGTGACGTCATAGGTTCGCGTTCACACGAACCCGAACTTTTCAGGGGTTCGCACCGTCCACTATTCACTCATATTGCGTTAGTCACGAGAATGCATGCCGCAATTTACGAAAGTTAACTTGTAAAATTACGTGATCCCTCGACCTAATCTGCTTTTCAGACTATTATTTTCGACTTCTGATGGCAGAAATATTACAATGTCTTGAATATCGCTACTTTTATTAGTAATTCTGTAGAAATTTACGGTGATGCTTCCTCTTCTACTTGAGCTACAACGGTGGCTCCATCGACGACCGCTGTATTCAACGGACGGGATTCATGAATTCATAACGTTCCTTTTATTTCGCAGATCCGGGAAACATGAGACGCAGCAAGGACACTTTTCCGAAGTCGCGGCGGAAAAGGACTACGCTGCAGAACGCCTTGCCTAACCCGTTCCGAAACAACCCTTTGAAACAATCTTCAGGATTTTTAGACAGGTACGCGACGTACAGGTGATTCGCCTAATATGAGACTGTAGTCAGCAGAGGTGATCACATTAGTGATCGTAGGTACTAATGTAGAGCTAGGAGCAATGTCGTAAATTTATACTCAAGTGCAAGTAGAAATAGCGGTTTCCAAGTAAGTAAAATAGTCAGTGTTCTAGGCCTAGTTTTGCTTAAATAACTTAAAACTAGACGTAGTCCAAAATCATAGCCATACTTTAGTAATCAGGATAAGTTAGCATAACCTACTCTGAGTGCTTTGAACAGTAGAAGTGCTTGGTTACTGACCACCTCTGCTAAATTAGAATGTATCACGGATAGGGTTTGGCGATAACGAGCTCGTGACTGATTCCTTTCCAAGTCAAATATTCGAATACCAACTATTATGACGTCATAACAGTAATAATTACTTGGATGTTACATGCTAGTCACACGTCATAATTTTGGATTTTTCGACCGTGACAATATCTTAGTCTGACTGGGAAGAGACGAGTACCCCTCGGGTTATTAGATTCAGAGTCGGGTATATTCGAGCACCACATGTTATAAACTCTAGGCATTGATAATTTTGCTTTGATTTTTAAAATGTGGCATTTTTTGCGCGCCACAAGGAAAATAATACCGAAAATAGTTCTTTGTAATTCTTGACCGCGACGATTTTGTTGGCTGCCCGTGCAAAATCGAGTGTACCCGTGGGTGATTCGATTCTGAGTATTCGATCGCCGCATGCTATGAAGTCATAACAATAATAATGACTTAAAATGTATCTTTTTTGTGGCGCCTAGAACAACAATACCAGTTACGCGTCATCCGAGGTAGTTTCATAGCTCTCGGCCATGCCATCGATCACTTCTTGACGGACATGTGCCATCTGTATTATTAACAATGTGATACATGTTTTTACATGGTAAGGTGCGGCCAACCTAGGTTTCCAGGCTCCATTAAAACTATATTTGTCATTGCTAAAATATTACTCTCGATATGCAGTCATGTATTATCGTTACTTGTTGACAAACGTCTCCAAACTCCCGACTTGAATCATTACATATCTTATTCGATTCGGATTCGACAGTTCTGACAGTTTCGCCCGCCCCTAATGCGCAATCTTGAAACGCAAACTGCAAATAATATGTTTATCGTTGTTCCGAAACGATATGCTTTTTCACGTCGTGTTATGCTTCTAAAAGATGACACGACGCTGTTTATTCATAGCGCAAGGCACAAGGTAGATTCGTGTAGGATTGTAAAAGCTTACGGCTGCGTGCGGGTGTGTTTGCATCCCTCACGCGGCGAGGTGACGCTCTCTTTATGCGAGAAAGCGATAAAATCGTATCTTATTGTGATAGGCTGACAAAATCGGTGTTCGATGCTATCGCTGGTATACTGCGTTGCCGGCGGATTACTTTAATTGCCCGTAGCGCGTTCGGCAACTTGTCACGCGCATGTAATGCCTGCAACACAGGCCTATCTTACGGAGATAAGCTCATTTAATATTGTGCAATCAGACGCGCGTTGCTAGTCCGTATCGAAATTCATTCGTGCCATGCGCAAATCTCAGGCCATCGTCGCGATGGAATCAGAATTGCTAGTGTCTTTTACGCATTTTGAGAGAATTAAGTGTTTGTAAACTTTTCATTTTCTTTCGGCCATATCCTGTCCGTAGTTAACTTTCAGACAACGGGACAAACATAGCCAAGATATGGAAATTTCGCACAAAAAACTTAATTTTCTCAAAATTTGAACATAAGCTACTTCGATTCCACAGCGACGGTATATCCTGGTTGACTTATAGTTTCAGAATCCGCTTTCGGATCTACTTACTTGACTACTTTTATGACTTTTCATTTTCTTCTCCCACTTTAAGTAGTCTTGAGAAGGCTGAGAATTCGCTTCTTCCGCTTGTAAATGACTATAAATTCGCGCCATTACTTCTACTTCTACTTGACTAGCAAACGTGACTACTCTGACTAAATCTCAGGGCCGTTGGTAAGACATTATGCATGCTGATTCCTTTCGCATAATGGCGCGATGTAGGCCTAGTTGTGGCAACATGATTTGGCAAATACTTTATTCGGACCGTTTATTTTCTCTGTTTACGGTGCACACGATTAGGAGCGCACGACGTGCAGATATTTCGCGCTCACCCTGCCATAATTGGACAAATAGAATGTTGTCCCAATTAGATTAAAATTAGAATCATGACTACACTGCTTTTTTCATATTAAATTAGAAATCGAATTACTGAATTTTCAAAAACTCGGATATTGGCTTAAATTCGGGATTAGAACAAATAGAACAAATCTAAAAGTTCTGTTCATATGAAATCGCAGTTCCGTCTCATTAGCATGACAATGGCAAATTACTGTACACCAAGCTCGGCTCGTTTCGCAATATACAGTTCTTGTGTGGCATTTCCAGCAACTCCTGAAATTAGAATTAGAGGATGGAAAGATTTCACTAATTAGACTATAAAATTACATTACCAGCATTTCACGGTAGTCTAGTCTAGTCGAGGTCTGCAGTATGCAAAGCGTCCATGGCTGTTTCTTTACAGGAATTGGCTGTCCAGTTCGAAGGATCTCGAGAAAAATCAGGAGAAATTGCCCCCGATCGAACGCAATCGCCCGATGCCGCGATCCACCGCGCTGACGAAAGATAAGTCGTCGAAATACTCGATACGAGACGTGTTCAATTGGCAGCAGTAAAGTTATCGATGATCTGTTTACGAATTTTTACTAATATGTCGTATACATACGCGATGTGCCATATATGTATATAAAATATATATGTATATGTGAGCATGTGAGTTTATATAAAAGCCTGACGTGTGTTTTGCATTGTGAAATTCGTAACCAACTGCAAATCGTTGTTATGACTACGCGCGTGCTGTAAATATCATCGCGAAAACGGATGCGTCTCGCTCAAGTACTGGCCAATTAGGAGAGATACAATGAACAGGTAGGTGATGCAGGCTAGTCGATGTATCAAAGGTATCTTTAAGAATGATAGTGACTTCATTTGAGTTTTCGGCGTCTTTAGCCTTGCCCGTTTTGGGTTCATTATGTCACTTTGTGTTCGCGGAATGTGGACTTTGTAAAGCATAAAGAAACGGTTTCCAACTGACATTGCGCACGAGCTAGTGGTGATCGGAAGTGTCACGAATCAGTAGTCCCTATTATGACCCGATAATTGGTGTTCCGCGCTTCTTCATAACAAAATTATGCATCATTCGAGCTATCCAAACTGTATCGGGAGCCTACGTACGTAAGCTGCGATCTGTTATTACCTATATTAGAAGTTGCAGTGATAAATTGTGTCACTGTGTTTTTGTGCAGTAACAAATTTGCAATCAACACCTTACGAAAGCTACCGTGTGCCACAGGAAATAGCACGCATGACGTTAGATTGCTGTAAACCCATTGGGCTGATTAGTCATTACGATTAGCGAAATACGGCAGTCTATCTTAAATGTCATCACGGATGTAACAATCTACTAATTGAAAATGCCATTTCGAAATGATTCCAGAATATTCGTACAAAGCATACCGTGCCTGTCTTGAGAAAATCCTTTTCTGGTAATATAAAATACTCCCCTTGTTTCGTCGCGGTTGACCTTGACCGATTAAAAGGTCCGTAACATGTTTACTGCTTAGATATCACTGTTAATTAAGATCGTAAGTTGATCTAGAATTAGTTTCTGCTCGAATGTGAGCTACACTGTAGCGAGAACTCGTGTGCTTTGTGGCACAACTAACTGGGTATAAAATCACGGCATTGATACTAACAAAGCGTGAATGTGTACGTAAAATATTGATGGCGAGGGCGACGGCCTAAGATAGAGTTCGCTAAGGTCTCGATGCGAATGGTTAGCAGTGAATAGTGAGTTATACCCAACTCGGTGCAGGAGTAGCTAGCCGAGTTATTTCTGAGCTCTTTAGGGGTTATGATAACAGTATACGTATTACGAACTGTGCGTTGCAGGAATCAGTAAGCTATCTCAAAAACATATCTGCCGGGCAAGATCTAGCGCATTGCACATCATTCACTGTTGTAATCTGTAGCAGTAGTGAAGCGTGTGGAATATTTTCGTTATTCTCGCGATTGGAAGAGTTCAATAATATCGCGGATCATAAAGAATTTCACTACCGGCGATCAACGTTTCGGGATACATCCTAGTCAGCTGACTGACGTCATGCGTTGAAATCGTATGGCTAAGCTAGCCTGTCGGTGCGATTGGAATGTAGTGTGAATGGATACAATTCACGAAGGTGCGAGCAAGTCAAATTGTTTTATCTAAAGTCTATTTGCTGCCTAATGCGGCGTAGAGTAGGCTATTATTCGCTATAAGTTCCCACGCCGCACGTTATAATATCATGGCTACGTAACATCGCCTACAATGTTGAAAATTATTATTGGATTTATCATGATAAAATCAGGCACCATGGCATAGATGGCTCGTGGCTTACAGGGTACGATTTGTAGTAGAAAAGCGCTTATCATTTTCGTTTGGCCCTCGCCAAACAGATATGCATAACGTTTGTTGTGTGTGGGTTTAGATATTTACCAAAGCTGATGTAATTTCACCCTCGAATTCCTGAAACGAAGGCCATATGTAAACACTAAACAGGTTATACGTAATATTATGATGAATCCTTGCATAGGAGTGGAGAGGTCTAATTTCAATTGACAAGTCTTTCATTGTCCTGATTTCATATTGATCAGGAATAGTAGTGATTTTGGCTGGCGCACAGATTCAAGAATACTCGAATTCTAGTCGAGGATCAATCGGGATGAATAAATATGCTTTCGACGCTTTCTTCCCGCTTTGGGAGCCTTGAATCCTCGATTGGTCGTATTTTCCTCGTGGCCTCAAAATGATACACATAGTTTTGCTTTTCGAGTCGTTTTACGTCATAATTAGAGCGATTTTTTTTGACCTAAAAATCGGAAGATTTTTACCTAAAAAAACTAAATTTTGACATTTTTTGACATTAAAAAACAAAATTTTGGCCAAATTTTGACCTAACGTATGTAAATTAGGTGTTTTTTTTTCAGATAATGTTAGAATTGTACTACTTATCTTCATTTCTGGTTCGAACTGTTTGTCCTTACGAAGTAGTTTGCCCTGAAAAGACTTTTTGACTCAAAATGTGACAAATTTTTTACATGAAAAAACTTTGTTTGAACGAAATCTGGCCCTATGAATAATTCCAGTAGTTACATCACGTATTATGGTAGAAATAATTAAAATTTGTTGTAGTACAACGAAAGATACTTTCCTACATTCTCGGGTAGAAAGTGTCTGTCCTTACTAAGTAGCTTGCCAAGAATGGAGAAAGAATGTTCAAATGTAGCAGCTGTTAGCTGACAACACCGAAGTTGTGCGTACACTGCTGGTGACACACCATGTTGTTTCATTCTAACAATGATGTACATCACAATTTTTCATGATGCGCTTCTTGATACAAAAACCATGCAATGCCTGCGCAGTCTTGTATCACTCAGGATATTGTGGTACGTTGAGCATAACATCATGTCAACCATGTTTCATTTGAATGTTTATGATTCACAATGAGCAGGCAACGGGCTGTCTACAACGGTAGGCCTATAAAGTAGGCTACAAGCTGTAAAATGTCAAACGATAAGTTCACCGACAGTGTAAAATCTACGATACAAACGAAATGCAGGTTGCAAAATAATTTCGTCTTTGTCAACAATCTTGACATTTTTTGACCTAAGGCTACAATTTTGACTTTTTTTGACATGTTAAAAAAATCGCCCTAGTCATAATGACTTTTCGATTTTGCCCAAGCCTATATGTCAGTGGTCAGGAACCTTTTTCGACCGAAGAGCCATATCGGCCCAGTATTTTCAATCGTAACTCCTAAAGAGCCGTACATGTCAATCAACTGTTTCGTCACAATTGAACATTCGTGACGCATCGGTAGCACTAATTTATGGGATTCGTAGTGTTTGCTAGGGTTACCATTCGTCCTCTTTTAAAAGCATTTGTCCTATTTTTTGACTTTTTTTGAAAGTCTCCTCGGAGGTCGCCCACATGTCCTCTTTTTTGATATGTTGTCCTCTTTTTTGAGAATTTTGGTTAAATATATGGCAAAATCGACTTAGATAGGCTACAGTAAATCAGCACTGAAGTAACGCTCCGTTGGGTATTTCGGGAGCTGTGCCAGAAAGGTTACTTTTCAGGATTTTCCTCCGGTTTTGCAAGTCTGAGAATTTTGACAAACTATCCTCTTTTCAAATTTTCAAAATATGGTAACACTAGTGCTGGCCATATTTTTCTTGCCTCAGATGTCGTCAGGGAAGAGTGAAGGAAAATTCGGAACCCTTCAATGGTTATTGGTATCTTCTATCGATGTTTATGAATGACGAGATTCTGAACATTTTTATCCCCTAAATCATGGAATTTTCATATATATTGTTCGAAAATAAAACGCGAAAGGAGAGGTAAGACTCAGATGAGGCCCACCTGTGCCAGCGCAAGTTATCGTCAAGAGCTTAGAATTTATAATCATTGATATAAATCAAATGTAATTGTCGCGTTGATTCTGGAAATCTAAGTAATAATGGACTCAAAAAATATTCGGCGTAACGTAACGTTGCGTTACACACTCACATTTTACGGCGGTGCTGAAAAGCTAATAACCAATCAAGAAAAGGGATAGGTATAGCGTTGTTTTTAATTTGAATTTGTGATTGTGGATGTCACTTCAAAGGCATTATATTTCTCGGTGTAGATCAGGAAGACATTATGTATTTGAAAACTGCATTGTCCTACAAGTGTCGGGATGTCTGCTATTCTCTTTCGTCAATCAAGGTATCGTGCAATCCGAGATTGCTAGACGCGCGATGGTTGGTAGACCGAATTAGCGAGTGGTGTTAGTCGCCGGTACGACAGCAACTTAAATTTGGAGATTCTGGAAAGAGGGCGGTGCGAACCCCTAACCCTGCATACTCAAAGAGCCATATCT
>ATSW01006225.1:0-10487 GCA_000444245.1 Botryllus schlosseri
CCGTCAAATTGCCTGTAGCCAAATGGAAATTGTGACGTGATACAATTTCACTGAGGCGTGAGATTTGCCTGTGTCGACACCATATAGGACACTATGATCACACTAATACAAAAGCACGGATGAATGACGTAACGTTTCATGATGAAACAAATACAATTGCTAAGCTATATTCTGGCGGAAATTAGAACGTTACGGTGTCTCATTCTTTACATACAAATTGACGTGCCATATCATGGCGATTTTGCCGAAAATATAATTCTGTCATCTCTTCTTACGTCGTGCAACTGTTCAAGACCTTGGCGCCTGGTATTTATCTTCTTGAATCTTTCGTACGATTCAATGACGAAAACCCGCAGCATTTCGGCATGGTCCGCAACACATGCAATATTGCATATCGCTTCATTTTCATATTCCTTCTCGGCGTGATACAGGTATTTATCGTGCATCGATCCCAGCGCTTCATCGGCTATTGTATTGACTCCTAAATCCTTGAGAAAGAGCGTAATCAACTGGATTCGTATGTTACCATAAGATCTAAGGATATGTCGTACATCTATACCAGGGGCGTCAAACTGAAATGACGTCGCAAGCCGGATTCAGACCTTCAGCTAGCTCGCGGGCCGCACCAGTCAAATGATTCCAAAATATTACCTCAAAATCAATGTCCTTGTTTTTCATTTGAATACTTAGCCTACACAATGGTATATTATATTACATTACATTACGGATCATAGGAGTTTAATTATGGCAACACCTTTATTCGCAAACAATGAAATTGGCAATGATGCGATGATTGAGCGGCTAAATGCAGTTATAAATCGATAGAACAGTGGCTCTAACGATGATATAAGTTAGCATCTTTCTATACTGCCTTTGTTTTAGTGGTATAATGGCGTCGACCCTGCGTATGCGTTGTACGGAATGCACAGGTTTTAGCTGTAAACGCGAACGTTAGAATTAGCTTCATTATTATTGTATCGTGATTCGGGCGAATCAGAAGTGAAGGGGTAGTGCGACCACTGATATTTCAATTTATATTTCTGTATAACTATTATATTCTCTGCGTAACCTGCATATGAGGGTTTCGCATTGGCGTTTTAGCTTCTGTGAATAACTCGTTTTTGATCAATTTGTCAAAAAACTTCGGAGTAAACTATTTACTCATATTGGCTTACTGTGCGCACCGAAATCGTGAGTAATCTCGTTATGTATAGACATTAGACACATGGATACGTTTTGTATTCGCGCCAAGCGCGAATATTTTTTCATATTCATGAGTGAAATTCGACAATAACATTAGCATAGTTTCACACATTACTGTCCAATGTTTAACCTTTCTCAGCCCATGCGATCAGATTCACCGGTAGAGTTAATGCATGGGCCGGGTGTCTTCGAAAATGATCTCCTCTTAAAGCTTCGTATTTTTGGGAGCCCGAACTCGTTTTCTACGCGTCTCGCTCTTGGCAGATGTGGGCCATAGCACGTCCAGGCAATAATACACCCATTCATATCAGCAAAGCCTTCCTCCATGGAATGATATTACCAACGCCGAAGCCGTATCAACTAGTGAGGAATAGTGAAATTAGGCACACAAGAATAGCTTACTTTGAACAACAACAACAATAACAATATGTGCAAACTGAAATCAATTTCAGCATTTTCAGATGCTTTACTAGGCGTTCTTCCGAAATTTCAAATAAGGTCGCGGGCCGCAAAATATGACCTCGCGGGCCGCGTGTTGGTGACCCCTGGCCCACACTGTGCCTCTACATCAGACCTGGGCAAAGTGCGGCCCGCGGGCCAAATGCGGCCCGCGAAGCTATTCAGTGCGGCCCGCGAAAGGTTGATTGAAATTCAAAACACAAAACTTGCTTCTTGAATGACTAAAACCATAGGCTCTATCAACTGAACAGAAAATTCGTTTACTTTGAAGCCTCTGATCGTTACTATGCCACGATTATACGCTGCCTACGTACCTGGCATGCGTAATCCAGATTCAAAATAAAGGCAATAAAGGCAATGTGGCAAAGTGTGAGTAGGAAATAAAGTCACAAGAAATCACTCTTTCCATATAGTTTATTTCAAACCATCTTTGTTGCCATTGTAACATTACGCATTATACGGTATGTGTTTCAAATTGTTACGTGATTCGTTTCCAAATCCCTAATCCGTAAAACAAGTCAATCAGTGTTCGAGATCACTATGACTCATCATACCTATCACCCATAATGGATGAAAGGGCATGTCTAAAAAAGAAAGCCGAAAACTGAAATTTTAAGGTTTCGAGCACTAAATATTTGTATTTAGTTTTTGCCAAGCATGTCGTCGAGATTTAGGATTTTAATTAAAGTCGGTCTTATGACCAAGGGGGAGGGCGAATTTCAGAAAAACTGCAAGCTTCGCTCAACATCAAAGCTATTTAAGCTGCAAACTGCTCGGAATGCAGCGACCAAGACAGTAAGCTTTGTATTATCGCATATACATTTCAGTGCAGTGGTTCTCGAGCTGCGGGCGTGAAAGCATCTGAATGGGGGCGCAGAATCCAGAGTTTATTGAAAAAAAAATTTTCGCGCTCTGCACGATTTACCCCCAGCTCATAGTTGTTTCTCTGTGTATTGTCCGACTTTGATATTTCAGAATTCTCTCATCAACAGCCATAACCCATTCCATCAAACTATCCGTTGGGATTGCTAGCATTCTGGCGTGGAATATTTCAGTATCATAAAAGGATCAGGCATGCTTAAAAAAGTTTGAGAAACACTGTTTCAGAGTCTTAATATAGAAGAACTTGGATGGGGGTTTAAAGAGGTTCAAAAGATGTATCATTTTTAACATTGTTTCGAATCATGACGGCAAATAGATTGTTTCATTTATTTACCGTCAGTTTCTCATTATACCTTACCGTCAGTTTCTCATTATACCTAACAGCATCAACAACTTTTGAACAATAGATTTTGAACAACATTTATTGACATAATTAAAATACGCTGAGAATATAGCTAGAATTTCTTACTCGGCCCGCCAACGTATGTTCAACTTCTCATTTGGCCCGCGGAGGAAAATAATTGCCCACCCCTGCTCTACATTATATGTGGTTATAACAATAATTCACGGATATAGGTTGCAGTGATGAGCGGACTGTGATATTTTTCAGTCCTGGTCCAGTCCTTAAAATTTCCAATTCAGTCCAACTTCATCCTCATCAAAAACATTTTTCAAATTTATGATCCAACTCCATCCAAATCCAAAAATTTTCAAAATCCAAAGTCAAATTCTATTACTGAAAAAGATGGAATAACCCCGTTACAGAGAATAAGTGAATCTCGTGTAACATAACCCGGGCCCAAAATACACAACATGTACGATAATGCATTTTCTCCGGTGGAATCGGGGAAGGAAGACACTTTTACCAAATCAGAAAAGTTAGTTGATCAAGACTGAAAATCTGATTTCGCTATTTTAGTTGTAAAATCTGGTGAGTGTACTAAAGAAAAATTTCGCCACTCTCAATCGAACCACAAATTACCCATTCGATCGTCGTCTTTACTATTTAGCGTCATTTATGACCGTTTTCACTCGAATCTGTCCATTATCTTAGCTGTAAAAGCTGTAAAGGAGGACGAATTGACAAAAAGGAGGACATTTAGGCGTTCTCGTAGGACATTTTCAAATACCTGAAAAAGAGGACAAATCCTCCTAAATGATGACGTATGATAACCCTATCCAGTATGCCTACTACACATCACAGTAATCTTCATTCTGCGTTAAAGCAGCAAGACATATAATCAAAACTAGCAAAACTACCTATCTATACCCGAATAATCACGACATGTACATACATGCCTAATTCCTAAAGAGAAATAGTGAACTACTCAACAAAATTGCTCTAGTATTTGCATCGTCAATTCAATACGCCATAGGTTAACGTCAACCAGTGACGGTGCGCGATACCTTTGCCGCATTTGTCAGCATTTTTCGCCTGACTTGTGACCTGTCTTTGCTATGATTATGTTTCATTCAAACTATGAAAGACTAGCACAGTGCCACGCTTTAAAAAAAGAGACCAACATCCACTCTGTGATGGCCATACTCGCGAAATTACTACCTGCTCTCAGCTCAACAACGTTGGTGGTTTCTGCACCGGTCCTGGTGTTACCGTTACATAATAAAAAACTTCGGAGTAACAACTTTTCTCTTACGATGGCCCCGCGGTTTTGGGTGCGAAACCAGTCCGCGACCCCAGTCCGGATTTTTCCATGCTTAAAGTCCAAGTCAAAACCGGACATAATTTTATTTCAAGAATCACAATCTGGTCCGATCCGGATCCAACGAAAATATCCCATAGTCTGGATCCTGCTCAATCCAAGTCCAGTCCAGTGCTAATCTCTGATATGTTGTGGTAGTGTATTCCAAATGATAGGTCATGAGTAGTCAATGGACCTCTTTCAGTTGAGATACTATTAGGCTGGGTAAGGATATATTTCTCTTTGAGAATTGAAGTTATAAGACTACATCCAAAAGTGTCAATTATACTTCCCACTCCCAAATCCTTACAATCTCGAGGTAGAAATAAGTACCCGACGCGTCATCACAGAATATTAAATTACCCGACGTATTCAATTAGTTGAATCTCAATGCCTTAGTAATTTCCATGTTTTACTATGTATTAGCTGTGATATCTAGCTATACATTTAATTCATCATATTCGAGTTGTAAAGTCAATGATAAACGGTCTTACTTTTTCCATATTCGTTGTGTATCCTGTCCATGCTGCATGAACAATTTGTAACGACAAATTGTCGGCTTTAAGCTAAGACGAAACGAAAAAATTATGCTCAGAGCCATCGGTGTCGAATAGAGGTAATTCTGCGTGTTCATTTGCACCAGGGGCACTTAATCTCTTGGCTATTGCCGACCCCTAAATCTTTTTAGGTGGTTCCGTGGACATCCTATCCGTAACAGTTGGGGAGCCCAAGACTACAGAACGGCCTGATTAACAGTTGGAGTGCAGTTGTTAGTGTTCTGATAATCCGTGTGGCTATTGCGACATGTAGTGAGTACTGAAAATAAGACTAAGACAAGGACATAAAAAAATAGGGACTGATTTGCTTGAGGAAAATGTAGTTTTATAGTTGTAGTTTCATCGCTTGTCTTTAATGGAGCCATTGCAACTAGTCCGCGGACCCCAGGTGAAGAGCCTCTGATTTATACGTTGTAGACCAGATAGTCCTGAATCTTCGTGGCATCGTGGGACTATGAAGGGTGCAAAATTCAAGACTCGTCACAACAACACCTCAAGAACACACGCGGTTTACGTGTAGGGAGTATATCAGAACGATTTTCCTTGATGATATGAACATTGTTTTTGCTATTTGTAGTTCAACATTAACAGTGTGTTCATGAGGTGCATAAGATGCATGTTTGCCTGGCGATATTTGCACAAGCGTGAGATCATGTACTACTGTAGCTTAGCTTGGATGAAGACGAATAAGAATCAGCAGTTAAGTTGTGGTCATTTGAAGGGAATATTCTTTAACACGAGCAGATTTATGTTACATAGAGTACTCGAAAGAATTACGTCGCCAACCAAATAGGCTACAGACTAAATATATTATAAAAGGAAGCCGTGTCATCATGGATACAGTTTCTAGCACGAATAAAATGTGTATCCTGGTCGATTTATTGGATAATTTTGATATGAATATTGTGAGTTATAATGCGAATCAAACTGGAAATTCGCTTACCTCACGTAGCATGCCCCATTCTGAGACTTTGCGATAATATTCCTGGCATTTCGTGATTAGTAGCAGGCGCCATTGATTATTTCTTTCTCGACCAAAGTTTTCAATACATTCCCGTATCAGCGTCCTGTACGACTCGTCCGCGTTACCATTACCCTGAAAATGGATTTTAATCGCTGTTCAGAGTTCAATTCATCGCGTCAACGGGAAGCGAGTGGCGCAGTTTGCTAAACGACACCGTCATTATACCAATGGTTCTTGATTCGAGTCTAGACTCCGTCATGTTTCTATGTGTCGGAGATTTGTCTGGGCTCCTGATCGCCGATCCTACTGTTACGCAGCGTATTGAAAAGTCCCGAGGAAGAGTGAGTCGAGCTCCAATGTAGACGGCAGAGACCCGCGAGTGATAGACGCATGAAGGCGAGAGCGAATGAAAGAGTGGGAGTGCGCGAGCATGGAAAGGCGTCCTTAGTACGCAAAAATCAAAGATACTTATCTTTACGAAATGCATTGTCGTGGCGCAAAAGGCCTGAACAGGCGATAAGCGCCACTGTCGTTGTGTAATAATGATAACCTACTTGCATAATCTGGTCCATTTTGGACTTGAATTTGTCGAAGGTCTTCTCCACTTCCCTTTCGTCACAGATTGCAGAAAATCCCTGGAAACAAACTTTAAAAGTCCTAAACATAAACTAGCTACGAAATACATGTAGGTTTATTTGTCCATAGGCGCCTAAATGACTGGCGCCGAATGTTCCTGTCTTGGTAATCTGAACCACACAAGACAAATACCATCCCGCAGGGAATAATTATATGCCAGTGAAGAACTACCAATCTGAAATCGTGTGATCTTTTAGTTTAGTACGTTTAAGCGATTCTATATTTTTTGATATAGCAGACAGGCGTTCACGAAATAACATCATGTAAACGAAGTCATACCAACGAGTCCGTCCGTCAGAAGATGTTTAATTATTATTTATGGGCTCTACAGTTTCAGAGAGGACAAGAAATTGATAGCAATATATATGCACTTCCCGATCTTATTGACCGATTTTATCATGAATTATCAAACATTTTCGCGCTTTGCGCTGGCAAACTGAACAGTAGCCTACGACGGTAATTTAGTGACAAAAGCGAACAACGTGATTGGGGGGAATCGGTTTATCACCCTATGGGAGCCTAAGACTCAAGTTTTTTGGGGAGCCTGACGAAGTGCTGTTTCGTTCCTGCCAACGGGTATACACCCGGAGATGTTCAATTATTATTGAGGGGTCCTACCTTTTCAAGCACACCTTACTCAGCTCTACCGGTAAATCAGATTACGAGAGCAGAGAGAGGATAAAAATTGATAGCAATATACAAGCAATACCGATCATATTGACCGATTCAGTCATAAATTTCAGAAATTTCTCGCGCTCGCGCGATTAAGCAAGCAAAGCTGACTAACTAAACGGGGATCCAATGTATAAACAGCATCATATTGACCGATTCAGTCATGAATTGGACAAATTTCTTGCGCTTCGCGCGATTAGGCAAGCAGAGCAGAGTCACTAAACGGCCCCCCAATAAAGAAACAACGTATACCTAATGTAAATAGCGTATAGTCGAAGGGGGGCAACTCACTTTCTCATACCTTATATGGCACGAATTTCATATTTTAAAAGAGAGTTATGTGTACAAATTTGATATCATTAATTAGTACGACTTTGAATGCCACAGGCTCGATTTTCAGCAAAAATATTATAGGTCACTTTTCGAATTTGAAGACTCCTACCTTCCAGGGATGCAAACCCAAAAAAACAAGGTTTGAAATTTCAAGCCGTAAATAAATCTGCCACTTATATCAACATGAGAACTGAGTCTGACTATGCATTGCATATACTTATATGACGAGAAAGTCAAGAAACGGTGACAGAAATAGAGTTTATAGTATAAACCTTATACTATAAACGTTATACTGTTGTTCATGAACCCTAGTAGATATATCTGGCGACAATGAGACTTTGAAAATCATTTACGTCGGAATTTCTTCTTCACAAATATAACTTTAACTGGACTTTATACCTCTTGCAGTCGATAATCCGCAACCCAAACAGTGCTAATTTACACATGAGGCCGAGTGCCTCGATTTCGATTTGGAGAGAAGCCGTTGCGTACAGCATACAAATCTCACAAATACAGTTATAATGTAGGCCTAACTCTGTCGGTTACTTGATCATTGATTAAACGACTTTGTTTCATTGCAAAATCCTGCAAATTATATAAATGTGATTGCAGTCACGCATAGGACTTTTGAGAGCATGGGGCTTTTCAACCTTGGCTGCATGTATAATTGAAATTTCAGGGATCTCTATAATTATAAAATATGCGGACACATGGACAACAGGCAGGCATCTGACGCGTGCTTACAGTTATATCATGTGTGATAAATTACGTATATGCTGGTTTCAGCATCATTCCAGACAGCTTTGAATTAGCGAAGGCGGTAGCAGCAGCGACAATCCCAAGGCTAACATACGACATTGCCGCATAGGTTTTTGCTGTGGAAGGTATAGCATGAACTAGGAGTATTACCGTATCCCGTCGGACATTTTTCATCACATACCCCCATAAGCGACCAAAGTTCTTGTCCTGTCATATGTTCCTTGCCGTTCGTCATTCGCGCCAGTCCGAAGGGATCGAATAAAGTCCGCGCTAGCTCGTCAATGCACTGGCGAAATGTTGGTGACATGTCTGAAGAAAATTGATGCTGTGGTCGCTGAGGATATCAAGTTATACAGAATAAATTGATATAGAGCAGTGGTTCCCAATTGCCGTTGCCAGCCTGCGTCAACTTTTCAGCTGCTTCACCAATTATATTATAATTTTAATCTCAATTCCAAAATACATAAGAGACTAACGAGCTCTCCATTATAACTAAGGAAAGGAACACCAGAGTTTAAACTGATTTAGAATATTCGAACGTAATTTCGCGTGCTTTCTCATGGTATACTTTCGACTTATCCTACGTCCCAATGATGTAGGTGTTGAATCAAATTGTTCAAAAGTAGCCTGCAGTTCAAGTTCAATGTGAGATAGCTCAGCAGTCTTTTAAAACAAAATTTGATGACTTTCGACAGTAGCCTAAAATGCAACGTCATTTGACAGCAAAATAGAATCGAGAAAACAGCGTAGTCGCATTTCATGACCTTCGCGGTCTTATCGATCAGTCCTATCTAATACCGAATACTGTGCACGCATATTTTCTGTACCACCATCACTGCCGTTTGTTATGTATTTTGGTTCGATGAAAATAAAGACTCTCTCTCTCTCTATGACAATTTTCTGTCCAATGATTATAACGTTCCTGTGTCAAACGAGGATAAAGTTTAGCTGTACTAAATGTAGATTTTACGGCTTGAACCAACGTGCTTTTTCATTGCTGTGTGGCGTGTTGAATTCAATTTGCAAGTTTTTATGAATTCAGTACCGGTATTAATCATTCTAATGTAACTTGGATAATTGAAAATTTTCCAGTTATTCATCTTGGTCCAATGGCCATCATGAAGTGTATATATTGCTTACCTGTACCAGTTTTAGTCATCAGCTTTCCAAATGCAATTCAAAATTAGGATGTCGCAAATTTTTGTCCTATATCGTCGGCAACCCTTTCTGCCTCACTATGTCGCGGCGCCCCTTAATCAGTCCAAACGGCACCCCGGTTAAAAACCACTGCCATATTCTGTGATTCGTTTACAGGGCGTGCTTCAAGCCGGGATGAAGTATTCTTCGAAATCGGCCGCCGAGTACGGCGCGAACGCGAAGGCGAAAGATCCGAAGTCCGTCAAGCTGAGACGGCAACTTTTTGGCGTGCGGAAAGTGGTAATGCTGGAATTTGTTTAGTGCCGCGAAATCGCCGTGGCTGCTACTGTAACGAAATGCGAACTTTAGAATCCCCGCTCATGTGCCGATGGTTTATCTCAATTCCGTTGGCGCTTAAACACTACGCTAGCGGCGTATGTACTGTCTTCCTCAAGTCCGAAGGCAAATTGGCCATTGCTACGATTCGACATAATTAAGATTGAGCAAAAACGCGCAGGTCTAATGTAGTGTATAAAAATTCGTAAAAAACAACACTCCTATACCCGCATTCGAATCTTATACATCTGTGTGGAACGGATTGAATTCAGTTCTGTCGGAATTCGCATATCCTTCCCTTCGGTACAGGCGAAGAAAAACACAGAGCTCGACGAGCTGAAGAAATCCCTGGACAACTCCGACCGTTTCGAGTTCGAGTCGCAAGCCGACCGCGAGCTGCAAAGGCTGCAGCACAAGTCCCGGCTTCTGATTGACGATTGGATGGAACACTACCGTCTGGCGGTCGGAATCGGCTCGCCGGCTTTCAAGAGAATGTTGGAGAAATCGGTGGTCGGTACATTGCAGACTTGCGCAACTCGAAAATTTTCGGCTTTTCCTAATTAGATTATAATGAGAACCATAAATACACAGTTTTATCCAAATTAGGATAGAATTGGAACTATAACTACCCAGTCTTATCCAAATTAATATAGATTTAGAATTATAACTACATAGTTTTTTCCAAATTAAATTAGATTTAGAATTATAACTACAGTTTTTTTCCAAATTAGATTAGAATTATAGCAACACAGTTTTTTCCTAATTAGGATATAATTAGAACTATAACTACCATACATATTTTTTTTTTTCAAATTGGATCAGATTTAGAATTATAGCTACATAGTTTTT
>KE605504.1:0-12085 GCA_000444245.1 Botryllus schlosseri
CAGTCTCAGTTTACCGAGGGCCGAAGTGACCGATGGCCGAATTTACTGGCCGAATTTACTGGAAACCATTTTATTTTATGCCTTAGGAAGGCCTCATGAGAAGTTTTACTGAATGTTATAGCCTACAGCAACGGTGAAGCATTTGTGAAAATTGGACATGGGCACTTTCTGTTATTTACGGCATGCTTGGTGGTGGTGATGCCAAGTCATCTTAGTCATGTATAAATAAATTATAACATTACTGAAAGTTACAGACGTGGCATTCAAAGGGTCGTCTCGTGTGAGAGTCTTATGTCTTGTAGAAATCTGGGTCCTTTACATGCCACATTCTCTCGAAATCTCAAATCATTTTGCTTTTCAGGATGATGACGCTGATCCTGGCAAAGCAAAAAAAGTACGTCGCTTTGTAGAGCCTGAATCGAATGCACCACCGATTGTTGCATTGCCTGCCGAACCGGTGTCGGAAAGCCCCGGGATGTTGACAACACAGCAGGTGAGCTTCTCAACTTTCATAAAACTTTCGAAACTCGCTCTAAATTTGCCACTTCTCGTTTACCTCTTTTTTACTTGATGAAAATGCTAAATCTGGGGTCTCAAATTCAAATGTGCTCGCTGGCCAATTTTGTAGTTTCTGGTGACGCTGTAGGCCGCACCGTCAATAATCTGGGTATTCAATGTATAATTTCCAAGTAGGCCTTATTTGACGGGACCTTGCAGACTGGTATTCCACAAATATCGTGAAAATGTAATTTCTATTGTATACTATTCATGTTTGGCACGAAAAAAAAATCACATTTTCAAGTATTTGAATAAAATTGTTTTTGTGCTGGCCTAATTTGTCAACATAATGAGTTATAGACACCACACCGTCATGTTATCGTGAAAGCTGTCGCTTTATAGTATTGCACCTAGAGCGGATATATAACGTGCCACAATCATAGGTAGATTATTTTAGAATTGACCAAAGATTGATCTGATATCAGACCATTTGCACAGTCTAGCCTAATTCGGGTTTCTCATAATTATAGTCCTGATAAGCAGTCTATTGTTCATGTCATTGCCGAAGTCAAATTAAATCAGCGCTAGATGGTGCCTTCCATTATTGGAACAGATCAATAACAATTTGTATATCATGATTATTGTGCCATAGTAACAGCAGTGTTTCTTAACCTTTTTGACGATCGTACCCCTTGTGCTTTCAATAAGATTTCTCGTAGGCTGCCCCTGCCAATGTTCACCACGATTTCTGATTGTACCTACATTGAAATCAAAAAGCCTATTGACATGGAAATCACGCGTAGGTGAATAACATTTTTCAGTTGAATAAATTGGTCCGGAAGATACTCCACTTTTTGTTGGTTTGCAAGGTATTTTTCGGCTCTAGGTAGCGTTTGTCGCTGGAAAACCAAACAGTCCTATGCCCATTCTTTGAAAGTTTGACTTTTACCATATAATTTGGATATAAACCAGTTTTGTTTTCAATTTACCTTGAAAATGCAGGTTGATATATCCACTTCACTAGAAATTCATGCTACTTAGGAACTTGGAACCAGGTTAAAACAAAAGATCTATATCTAAATAGTGATAGAAGAATTGATTCAAAAATACTAAAGTGGACATAGGAGAGTTTGATTTTTCAGCGACGGATAGGCCTAATTCCACAATGCATCCCGTACCCCCTGATATGGGGCTTTGGTACCCCGAAAGGGTCCATGTACCCCTGGTTACGAACGCACGGAATAGAAATGTCCAATCACCGAAGAATCCATTGGTGTAACAGCTGCCGAGAGTAGCCTACCACTACCTTAATCGCCACCAGCGATAATAACCTGGATATAGAGACCAAAGATCACCCAAAATGTTACTAACTTTACATCAGGGGGCAACAGAATGCCAATGGTTTGCACACTGACCTGATTAGATAGCGAGCTACGGCCTTTTGATATATTACTATTTCCCACGACGGTTCGATAGCTTTTGCGACCCTGGTCGTACCACGCCACGACGTTCCGAGTCGTATGTCCTCTGTTATTAACGTTTGACTCTACTCAACTCGAGTCACTTTTATTTGTTCACCCAGTCATTCCGAATTCGAGTAATTTTACACGACTGGTCACTTCAAAGTCCAAATCACAATTTTCAGTCACGAATCATCAACGGGTCATGTTTTATCACCATGAACTAGATAAGTGACATAATAGCTGATCTTCCATCGCATGAATGGCTTTTGAAAGTGACGTGGTTGTGAAGTTTGATGAGCTTTCAGGTTTTTGGAGTAGTTTTAGAGTGAACTTGAATTTCTCAAATCTAGAAACGATATGTGGCAGTTGAATAGGCCTATATCGTAGAATAGCCTACTTGAAAATCCAAAATGCCGTCGTAGGCAGCACAAAAGTTTGAGACCCCCGTGCTAAAGTATATCTTTGATCTGCGATTTCTCTTTCTTTTCGAACATGTAGGGTCAGGTACGGGCCACTATTGAGGTGTGGGTCACTGCCATATCTGATATTACAGTAGTTACTTGGCATGCTCTGTGATTGTGGGATATAGCTTTCGATTCACCCGCACCTTTTACAAGAACAACTCTAAAAGGGTTTTTGATTGATTGAAAATGTATAATTTTGATGTCAGTAGATATTTTGAAAATTATAGAATTTGGGTTTGAGTCCCTGAATGCAGATGTTTTGGTCTTGCTTATTGTGTGTGTGGACGGTATTGTATTGTACAGTCAATGGATTGAAGTGTTTTTTATGTGAATCTCGCTAATCTTGATATTTGGTAGAAATCATCAAACAGATTGACTATGGGCCACCCAATAACTCGATATCTTGTTTTATAGGCAAGTACATTAGGGTTGTCCATAATTTGGAAAATCTCACAAACACTGCGTATCCATTTCTCATTCTATAGATTATTGATAAAAAACGTCAATGAGCCTGCAATTAGCTCTCAGGAAAGTCGTTAAGATTTGTCGAAATGCGTTTGAAAGTAGCTGCTGTAGAGTGGGCGTGCCAGCGACCATAGAATGGTGAGAAGACTAGTAATCACGAAATCACGGCTCACGATTGATTAATCAGTTATGCTTGAATGATCACGACCACAGCAACTTTCTGATTACGTGCTTCTACTCATTAAAGAAGTTTGCTAACGGCGATGATTGTGTAGGGGCATTGTAGGTTGATGATTTAACAATAATATTTGACACCTGGTGATTTATTGTTTTGGTTAAAAAGTCGGTTAAGATAGTTTTATAGCAGCAATAGCCTATTGCAGACATGGCAGAGAGGTAACAGAGAATGATTGTGAACTTGTAGAACTAAGTATAAATCAGAGAAACATCTAGTCTGATATGCTTATGATTACGCCGAGTCCTCCTGCTTTTCTGGGTGCAGGTAAAGTATTAGCCATCGCCAAACTGGTGCAGCACAGCATGTGAGATACATGATGCGGGGGACAATCCTGTATGCTTATAAGATGATATGTGGACCGACCAGGTAGCTTACATTGGAACTACGAAGAAGTGTAACTATCGCATCCATTAAATCCATTTATATATCAATGTCTGGTTTGGTTCAAACGTCAGTCGTGATGCAACCAGTGATGATCTATGATTCATTTGGGACAGGCTAAGCTCTACAAGCAAACTGTAGTTTTGCTGACCCCACCAGCATAGTCTGTGCATACTTTTAGATCTCTTTCTGTGGTATGATTGAGGATTTTGACAGCACTTACGGGTAGATTAATTATGCTGTAAGAATCGGACAGGTGCCACGCATAAACGGACAATTCAGTCCATCCTTAGAGCATTCAAAACTTGAATTATATACCACGACCAGAGCCTAATGAGATCAGACAAAGCATTATCACTGTTAAGATTTATATTTGTAATCAATGATGGTGCATCCCTTCTGAAACTAGAAATTCGTACGCTACTTGCATAAGTGCCATTGCAATGTTTCTTTGTGTGTTTTAGTGCTTTCCCTCGATGAAAGCAATGTACACAGACTACAACGGTTACCTTCACAATAAGCCAGTCATGTTTCAAACGTTTTTGTGAAGCAGCTGTCTTTTGTTCGTTAAGTTGGCCTAATATGTTACTAAACATATCCCGAATCAATCTCAGACTCCTCGAACAGCTGATCAGCAAGCCGCCACTGTCGTAATCATTCAGGCATAGCCGCTTACCCAATCAAGCGCCGTAATTTCATTATTACTAGTCTTCTCTCCATTCTATGGCCGCTGGTACGCCCACTCTGTAGCAGCCACTTTCAAACGCATTTAGACAAATCTTAACGACTTTCCTGTGAACTTATTGCAGGCTCATCGACGTTTTTTATCAATAATCTATACAATGAGACATGGATACGCAGGATTTGTGAGATTTTCTAAATTATGGACAACCCTAAAGTACATGCTTAAGATTAACATTTATCTCGTCACGAAATTGCACGAAAAAGCTTGACAGACAGTGTTGGTGCTGAAATAAGTCATAAAAAATGTTAAGTTAGTTCTCGTCCCTCTGAGTCAAGAGTCGATTGCAAAATTGCGATAGGTGATTGCCATTGATTAGGGTTAGGGATGTGTGGTAGGAGGCAGTGCCTCACAAATCATGCACTGCAGTCAAACAATACCTAACTGAAAACACTAATATATAAATATTAATATTCCTCAACAAGCTTCTGTAGTATCAACTCCAGATATTTTGCAGATGAGTTTTGAACTAAGTGAGCAATATCACTGAGGATTGAGGTTTCAGGGTTACCACATCATGAGATCTGAAAAATAAGGACACTTTTTTCAAGTTACAAAAGTTATGGTAGCGGTCAGCGGACGTTCATTTGGTTGGGTTCACTGACAAAAAGGCTCGTTTGCACGTATAGCCTAATGTTGGAGTGGAGTTGACTTTTATTTTTAATCAATCTGTTGGGGATAGGTTTACCTTGTGTAAATTTATTATGACATTTTTGTACAGTCATCTAATTATCAAAGCTATAAAAAGAGGACAAATCCTCTTGAAAGAGCACATATGATATGATATCCGTATAAATTTTATGGATAATGAATAGGATTCATTTGCTGACATGGCTGTTTACAAGGAATAGCCCGTAACAATTTATAGAGGCCAAAATATGCGAGTCGAGGCAGACGCAGAACCGAACCTCTCTGAATCGCAACAAGTTCATTGAAAATGTTTTAATTTGTTTTCAAATCTGCTTTTCAGATAAAAAACATGATGGCCCACGCCAAACAGCAAATTGAACAACGAAAAGGCCAATTAAAGACAATGAGTCCAGCGGACATCCGAGCTCAAGCTGATGCGGCCAAGGTAATTATTGGAACATAGGCGCCGAGTTAATGGGTAGCGGCCACCTCACCAAAAATGCTCAAACACCCGGCGTCTGCGATTCCAGGTTTTTGTATATTTCTATTGTCTGCTCAGTTCGATACCAATTCAGTCCTACGAGACCATCAGCGCTGTCAATTAGCGAGTCCGTGGTATTGAGTAAATGCTAACTATTTACCACGGCGCCATTCAATGTTGTTCTGTAACGGCGCTGACTTGGATTGGTTCAAGCCTTTCTCATATTTTGATTAGCGAGAATCAATTATGTCCGTAGTCTGTTTGCGGATACTAAGTTTGAGATGCACGTTGTCAGTCTTAAATTAATATGACACAACAATCGCTACACAGAATGGCGTTGTCTCTCTCCATACAATGGAGAGATAGCAAGCAGGCAGGCAGGCTCACTGCAAACCTGATTAATCAAGCTTTTGATGATAGCGCACAGCAGGAGATGTCAATGAAATTTCCCGTACTGTGTAGAATAACCAAGCTCCCTTTGTATGATCATGATAGCTAAGAACATATGCAGACAGTCGCTGCAATGACACCTAAATAACTATATTTTCGCCTCTGTATCACCAGTAAAAACCATCACCACTGCCTTCGACTTGCTTTCACTACTTTAAAACCAAGATTTAAACTAGGCTACTTGCAAGAAAAACAAATGCCAATTCTTCATGTAGCTGTGACCAACAGGAAAATAAATACATTTTGCTTATTGCTTGCTAATACCGCTTTACCGGATTTTGTACACAGTTTCAACTTATTATATTTCTATGACTGCAAATTATTTCATGTAGCCGACCTCGGAAAATTTCAACTTTTGTAAATTCACAACTTTTTGACTAGCCCTGTTGTAGAGGACCCAGTCTTGGTAGTGTGTCCAAGTACTACCTTCTCTGGTGTAGGCCTATTGAAGCATGAAACTGCGGTGTGCAATCGAAAGTGCACGCTTTCCGTCCAATTCAAGTTTGACAAAGATAGGTAAAGGGAAAAGATGCGACAATGAGCTATCCAGAAATTGCACCGATCAAACCTCGTATTCCAAAATTATCCAAAAATCTCCATACTGATATAAGAATAGGCAGCAAAATCACCCTGCACTCTAGTTGGCTAAATAGCCTTACTTCAATTTATTGAAGCTATCATATATAATGTCTAAACAACATTGCAAAAAGATCCAAAAGTCATGATATATGGTATCTAACTTTTTTTCTGTAGAAATCAAACTGTAGCACGTCTGGAATGAACTTTTCAATCTTCATCTCACCAAATGTCTGTGACATGCATACAATTAAGTACGTATTGTTTGTTTTCGCAGTCCTTAACACCAATTTTGCCATATGACAGGCGGCGAATGGCGGAGAACAGCAAGCCCTTATCGATTCTGAATTGAGTAAAGTTGCGAAAGCTGCTGCATTACAGCGTAGGATCCAAGAAAAGCTCGCGGCAAAACCTGGGCTGCTGGGTATTATTTGATTCGCGGCAATCATTCTTAGCAATGAATTTCAACGATGGTTTAACTACAGGTAATGTTCAAGCAATATCTGGTCCACAGGCCATGGCAACAATGATCGCCCAAATGACGGGAAAGGAAAGGTAATTTCTCCTTTCGGTAACTGTTTATTAGTTTGGGGGTCTCCAGGCTCCCGGCTGGTGACCAAAGTTTTTGAATATCGTGAGCGTTCGTTCTTCAGTTTTGAATTATATTCGTATTGAAATGAACCCGAATATTTTCGGCTGACACTCGTCAGGGGTAACCGTAAACAACTAGTGTAGAATTCAAAAGAAAACACGTATCTCCACAATCGTATCACAAAATACCAGCATGAAATATCGAATACGAGAGCGTTTAATGTGCTATTTTTAGATAATACACAAACTCTTTTTATTGACACAGCCTTGACTGGTGTATTTTGATGGAAGTAGGCTCCCAGGCACACAAATGAAAGTGTGAACGGCCCCTTCCAACAACGCAAAATCTGTCGTCTCGATAAGTTTTTGCACCGGCAGGATAATTTTTACAAGCAAATCGTATTTATTGGTATTAAATCATATTCTATGCAGTTTTTGTCACTTTCGTTTTTCCTATATGCTACTTTGTTGTTCCATAATTTCATGTACACAAAATCGAACCAATTTGTTTTTTAGAAAATCTTAGTCTTGTTTGTGGATTGCTTCTAGAGCTAGCTGATTTTAGCTCTGTTTTTGTATTTGTTGTGCAGCTCAAAACAAATTCAATTCAATTAAACTAGTGGTTCCCTGCATTTACTGCGTACCATCTAAAATGAATCCCGCACCACTAAATGTTATGCGTTCCACAGCTTGAGAACCAATGAATTAAGCGGAACCAAGTTGAAGAAGCTATCCATCCTCAGCATAACATAGCCTGGCACAGTGACTTTAAAATTTTAAAATGCCAGTAGTGACAAAACAACTGTATCGAAAGTGAGAAGTAATACACACTTAACAACAGATGGCAAGAATATCTGGAGACGCCAGACTAAAGATGATAAACAATAATTCATACTCTACTATTACCAGTAGATAAATCCACAAAATTTGAAAACAATTCTATTGTTCTGTAACAGTGTGACAGCGTAACAGCGACGTTGTGTTTTCAGCCCCGCTCCAGAGGGAACGCCAAAGCCCCTGATCATAGACGAAGAAGGGCGTACCGTCGATGTGTCTGGACAATTCCTTAATATGCCGCAAAGGGTGCCCACTCTCAAAGTGAGGATTTAATGAAATAGTTCTGAGTGGACACTCATAGCAGACTTGTACAAACTAACAATCTAGTTACTTGACTGTCAACTTGCTTTCTTGAGTAATTCTAGTTCTAGTTGCAAGTTTTGACAGTCCAGTAATCTGTGTAAGTCTGACTCGTGTAGAATACAATGGGATGATATTAATATAATATTCGATTGAATAGCATGAATATAATTACTAAATTGTATACCGTATCAGAGTTCTGTACCTCCAGGGCTCAAAGTCAAGGTTCCAACCTGTATTCGGGAGCTTGGATTAAATCTTTGCATTTGCGGCAGTCCTTTACTACCCCATTCCTTTTTCCGTGGCACCGCAGGCGAACATCAGGGCAAAGAAAAGGGAAGAATTCCGACAGAAAATGATGGAGAAACCCAAAGAGGAGCCGAAAGCCGTCAATCATTACCACGACCCGCGTGTCTTGGTTGAAGGCCCCGCCAGACAGCGACGCCAATTCAAGTTCCACGACGAAGGCAGATTCGTGCAGCTGGCACATAAAATACGGACCAAGGTTTGCTGATGGTAGTCCAAAGTGACGCTAATTTCCACCAGAGCTGTTCAGCAACGAAGGGTTTCTAATTTTTTGAATATTCTAGTGGATTCCGCGGGCAGACTAGTTTTAGAGTTGTCCGTTTAAGGCCAAGGTTGCAACTGCAACTATAAAAACTACATTTCCCATCATCAGATGTGTCTTTATTTTTTAGTTACGTCGGTTTTCGCAGTGTGCATGTCACAAGCGGAAATGCCAACCTGATTTTTAATCAGATTACAATTGTTAGGAGGCCGCGATTAGGACAAAGCAAAAGTAATGATATCCTTATTGAATCACCCAAAAATATGTAGGGGCCCCGGATAGGCGTCAGATTCACGCTGCGATAGTGACTGTTGCATGCTCTCGTTTCATACTCGAGCGGATAGAGGCCTATGCATTTAGTCTAGACCAGTGATTCTCAAACATTTTTTTAAGGCGCCCGCTTGATGATGGTGAAAAATTTTGCGCTCCCTGGAACGTCATATCAAAGATTATTAAAAACACCAACGAGAATGTTTGCATTACAAACGCATAGTTTGTGGCATGGAAGGTTGAAACACTTCTCAAATTCAGAAAATACGTAGAGCAATATTTCGATTATAAGCTGGACGTAAATCATGTGGAGCCCGAAAAATGTCCGGTTTAATATTTTGGTAAACGTAATTATGTGAAATGGTAGCGCATAGCTCATGGTGGTGTCTAATCCCCAATTCAGCGTAGCTTAAACATAGGTGACCATGAGCTAACTCAAAAACCACACTTTCACCAGTAACACTTCATTCAGGGACCGCGTCTTTTTAGTGCAAGGTTCGGTATCAGTCAAAATCCAGCATTTATCGCATTTAAAAGCGAAATATTATCAATGTCATTATTTAAACTTGTATATTTCAGCACAATTTGAACTCACTACTAGTCTAGTCTAGTACTAGTCTCACTCGGAGACTTCGTGCCTCACCTCGGAGGCTTTCACGCCCTCCCAGTTTGAGGACCACTGCACTAGACCAATGATCTTCTTTTTTGATTTGGTAAACCCTAGTAGTTGTTGTTGATGAAATCATGAACCCCTGGTATGTGTTCACTGACGGCATAAATGTATGTGTTGTGTATCAATATGTCTATAATTGACGCCTGGAAAATCGCTATTTGTGGCCATGATGTGGGTTGATCGCGAATACACTGATTTGTCGTTTCCAATAAGGGGCATAGCGCTGTAGCTTTGTACTATGTGTTTGGTGTGCTGGGTTAGGACCAATCGAAGTTTGCAGCCTTCCACAGTGGTAAATGGTATTGAAGCTGTAATTCTCGTTGATATATCAACTCTTAGTAGCTGGGAAGATGCAATTCAGTACTCGAATCATAGGGGCACTGCTTTCTACTCATTTTAATCTGTCGGTACAAATCTTACGCCGAGCGGAATTTCATCAACTATTTCGTTTCACATTTCGACAGACTCAACTCGAGAAACTGCAGAACGAAATTGCCCAAGCAGCACGGAAAACCGGCATTCAGCAAGCGTCGAAGCTAGCCCTGATCGCTCCTAAGGCGGTGTCGGAATCGGGCTCTGTGCCGGACCTGGAGTGGTGGGACGAATATCTCATTCCTCAAGCGGGGTATGCGGATTTTGTTCGAGGTTTTGTAGAGCGTTTGACTTGACATTGTTTCACACGAAAGGGGCACTGCGCTCTACATATGCTGTGGTCTCAAACGAAATTGGAAGGAATGAACAACACACTTAGGCAGCAGCCGTTTTCCTCAGAAATCCACCACATTCCAAACAACAGAACGCGATAAGAGAGGATTCCATTTCCAGAATGATCCGATGATTTTTCAAATTGAAAATTATTTTCCTTCCCGAAACTTGAACCGGGCTCCTTTGGTCTCGCTGGAGAGCCAGGGCAGTAATCTAAGGCAGGGTTGTAATGACTCGAGTCATGACGTAACTTTGGCCCGTCTCGAGTCACGATGATTTTGTGACCCGACTTGACTCAAGTCATTTTTTCGAATGCGTATAATGACTCGACTTTAGTTAATTTGTGTATTGACTCGACTTTTAGTCAAATCATTGTGCATGACACTAACCAAGTCATATGATTCCAGACTAGAACGGCCTAGAAAGACATTTCATTGCAGCTTGGAAGAATAGTAAAGTCACCACATTATTGGTAATTCGTCTATCAGTCCTGAAACCGGTATTGGAAAATAGGGCCAGAAACCATTAGGACTGAGGAAAAATAAGATGTTGTGACTGCGTGCCATTCTATATCACTCGAGCAAAGTTGAAAATATGGGTTGAATCAGATCGAACTCTAAACTGAACCTTGAACACAATGACTTGAACTCGGACTCGAGTCACAGCACTTTGAGTCGGCCTTGACCCTCTCGTCACTGACTTGTACTCGGACTCGGTGGTGAATTGAAAATGACTCGACTTGACACAGAGTCAAAACTATTAAAGTGAGACTGATTGTGACTCGAAACCGTCTGCCTTGGTTACAACCCTGATCTAAGGTAGTTTAGCGAACAAAGTGCAGTCTGTCTTTTTTATAAACCGAGATTTTTTTACGAAAAAATCAATATGTCGACAATTTCATCACAATTGAACCCCAAGATGGTGCCAGAGAGTCGAAATCAATGCATCTTTCTCTTGACATATATACCCCTCTGCTGACACACACACATACTAAACCAGTTTTGTGCCGTTTATTCCAAGACTGGAGTATTGAAAGGTTTATCCTGCCAAATTTCCCCGAAGCTCGGTTTGATGTACAAAATGAGAGATCACCAAGAATACAGTGCACTGCACTACTAAGTCGACTTGCGGTGTCCTGACAACGTGGAGTCAAATTTTCCTACTCTGAAAATATCTGGAAATTCGAGATGATACTCATATGTTTTTAAATAACTGATTAATGGTACAGAACTTGAATTTACTGTCATATGTTTTTATTCAAATTTTCATTTTGGCTGTGCTTCTCGACCTATAATCATAAGTAGAGGGTCAAATGAGGTAAATAATACCTTTCGTGAAAATTTTTCAGCTGCAGTTCTAAAACGGTGGTTTCTGAAGAAAATGGCTACTGCGTAAATGTTTTTCAAACCTTCTGCTTTAATTTGTGACCACATTATATTTAAATGCCCTTTGAACGACTGTCGGGCCGGGCTCTCTGCGCTTGCTAGTAATGATGGCAGGAGAAATAGTTGTCTGTATTAAAAAAAAGACTTGATGATGCTCAACTTGAACATACCAGTTTTATATCTTTTCTTTTTATTCTAGATCAGATAACGGAGACGAAAAATATTACGGAATAACAAACCTGATTGAACACCCTACACAGATGGATGCACCAGGTATTTGTGACTGTTTGTGAGACTGTCTTGAATACTTTGTGTTTAATCTACGTGATCATCAGCACTGATCTTCCATCTCCGGTTCCATCATGTGT
>ATSW01006236.1:0-11620 GCA_000444245.1 Botryllus schlosseri
GTCTCAGTATCAAGGATACAGGGACCTAATCATGTTTGCAGATTACCGTTGGTGCTTAAAGACAGATCCACATAACTTCACACAAAGAAGACAATATTTGAAGAAACATTTACTGTCAGCATAAATCACTTGCATCATATGTTGTTATTGTATTTATCGTCCTAATATCACTATCAGTATCAGTTATATTTTCCATCATGTCCCGCAAACGATTTCTTTGCTAAGCTATTTTGAATACTTCGTTTTCAATTCAAACTTCACACATCGATGTTGGCTAGGATTGGCATTTAAACACATTTGTGTTAAGTGTCTATATCAGTGGTTCCCAACCTTTTTCGACCCATCGCCCCCTTTTCAAGCTCAACACCGATCATCGCACCCCAAATTTTGTGTACCGAAAATTAGGCATACAAACTGTAATCACCGGCGGGTTGACTGAAAAAAAAGGTCAACTTTTCGGCTCGAAGTCTAATTTTACACTTTTGTAACGAAATTTCCGTGGGTTGACTAAAAAAAAGGTCAGCCGTTTTGACGCGTCAGCGCCCCCTATCGCCCCTTCGCTATTTTCGCCCCCGTCGCCCCTTTGTCCATTTTCGCCCCCCTATCGCCATCTTCGTCATTTTCGCCCCCCTAGACAGCCAAATCGTCCCCTGGGGGGCGATATCGCCCACGTTGGAAACCACTGGTCTATATAGTGTAACATATTAACTTATACCTTCTTCTGTTGGGTTGATCGCCATTGAAAAAAATTATGCTTTCTTGGTTAGATATAACACCTGTACGTGCCTATATTTCAACTGTGTTATTATATTTTAGTAGTATTTAAAACGGCTGTGATTGCAAAAACCTTGAATTCAAATAACAATACCACCTTGCAAAAATTTTCAACACGCATGACCAATTAAGTGACCACATAACCTAATTTCTTTGTGTACAATAATGACCAAAGCTAGCATAATTAAATATGTGATGAAGAAAAAACTTGAACTGGTTGAAAATAAAAATGGTGTCGTTTTCATGTTTAGCGCAAAAAAATGATTCAAAAACAGGTAAAACATGTTTGACTTTTGAAAAATAATTTTCAAACGCGGCACAGTGATAAATTGCAATTATGGCATTTTTATTATTACAATAATACGACCTGCCGAAGTACCGTAAATCTACATCAAATACACTTCAGTCCGAGTTTAACGCGCATCCTTTTGAACGAAATACGACATATGACTCTGTTGGAGTACTTGGTTACTTCAGCATTAACTTCCTGTTATTTCATAATCGAAGTTATTTTCGTTGCTGTAGTACTATTTCATAATCGAAATTATTTTCTTTGCCGTAGTCCGTAGGTTGTCATCGTAGGCTTAGCAGGGGACAAATTCATCCCTGTATTTTTTGCCTAATTTATTGAACAATTTCAGCGCTTATCGCCTAATCAGGTTATTTGCGCCATGATAATGAATGTTGTAATGCTCATTTGACTTTGCCTTTCATACTCTTTTCGGACAACTTTCAGTCACGCATCCATTCATCATCTCACGCTTGCATGCCTCCTCGTCGGTGTCTTTTGCTGCCAATTTTCGAGGCTCGACTTCACTTGTTCAATCTGGGATTTTCGTACGACACTGCATACGCAGCAAGGTCAGCCACGGGGAGCCCAGATAAACTTGCAACACATCGAAACTTGGCAGAGCCTTATGTGCCGAACCAACAACCATTGGTGTCGTGACGGTGTCGCTTAGCACACTGCGCCACTCGCTTCCCCCATCCTGTATTGTAATTGCAATTTGTATCCATGTATTTTCAGTACTGTATGATACGCTAGCCATTTAATATTACGTGATTATTGCCATGGCGGAAGGCGGTCAAGATCAAAACTCCATCACTGTCCATGATGTCATGAAAACATCTTTATCACCCGGGACAATTGGTAAGTGGGCCAATGCCTGTTATATTCGAGGTCCTTTGATAAAAATAATATTCGTAAAACTAGTTGAAGATATTCTTAGAGGTACGAAATAGTTGAAGAGTTATCAAAAAGCATTTCACTAGCTGCATATCAAAATATTGATAAAAAAACCACCGACGGTTTTCATAGAGCCTAGCGGAATCCCTAATTTTGCTGATTCGGTAATCTTTCTAAAACTTGCCCGTGTTATGACATTCACTTCCGTCTTAGGACGCGCAACATTGGCCGAAGGTGGAACTGTCAAGCAAAAGCTCACAAACTGTCAGCTTAAATTCGTGGCAGGAGATCAAATAATTGTGAATCATATCGTGCCCACTCCGAGTACCGAGGGAGAAGGTGAGTGTAGTGAAGCTAGTGATGTTGTGTTCAATTCGGTGTCCGAAGTTCTCCGACAACAGGCATTTACAGGTTAACGTGGGTGTTCGGCCTTCCGTTAGTTCATTACGGCTATGTACTGGAATGCAGCCATAGGCTACATAACTAATGGAAATGCGGCCGTGAATAGCAAAGAGGTCGGCCACCCCATGTTTTAGTTGCTACAGAGTGTTGTCAGGTATCGTGCGCAGCTCATAGTTCAAAATATAATGATGTGGTGATCGTGATTTTTTGTTGTATTTGTATTTCTTCCAATAAAATATTATTTCTTTTGTGGTAACTATGCCAGTCGCCCATGTTAGAAGGCACAGCGTTCAAAACGTGGCTGTTAAACTGCGTTGCCTATTTTTATCTCAATATTGAAGTCATGCGGCCCGCGGCCTCTACAAATTTTGAAAAGTGACGCGCGACCAGTTTTGAGTTGGCGACCCCTGGCACTCGGGTGAAAAAGGGTATAAAATCATTGCTCTATTTGGAGTTGGGACGATATCATTTGTATCACATGATGCGATCGAATCCTTATGGTGTTGAAGATACATATCTCCTGCATGGGATGTATAGCAACACAAATCCACACTATGTTAATTTCAAGATTTTGGCGAACCATGAATACGTACTTGTGACTGCTATTCAACACTACGTACTTACTAAACAGCAAATTCGACTACTATTTGAAGTAGTTTTGGACTGCTTCGAAAAACACAACTTCGACAAGTACTTGAGTGTCGCTACTTCTAATTGAGTAGCCGTCTTGACTACTTTGACCATCTCTGCTCAGGACCCATCACTTCAAATGCATTGGCACAAGGTATCCGTGAATTTCCGTAGGATCGAAAAGATTTACTGCATTACCTCTTAGTGTCATATTATCACTATGGCCGCACCTTACCGAGACTTTACGTCTAATCTTATATGTATTTTGTCGGCTGTTACATAAAATTACTATCTATATTTATTCTTTTAATAGCATTATTTACAAATAGTTGTTGCAGGGATAATGTTCCTGTTTGATGCAGGTGTGATCAGACCAGACTTGGACAACTAGAAAATTTTGAGCTTTTTCGAATAAGATTAAAATTAGAATTAGAATTAGAGCTACAGAGTTTTTTCCAAATTAGATTAGAATTAGAATTAGAGCTACACAATTTTTACAAATAAGATTAGACGTAGAATTAGAGCTTCACAGCTTTTTCCAAATTAGATTAGAATTAGAATTAGAATTACTGAATTCGGAAAAACATGGAAATTGAATAAAATTGTGAAAGAAAAATAAATACAGCAAAAAGTTCAGTTCATATAAAATCACAGTGGAGTCTAACAACCATGAGAATGAATAATGTCTGTATACCAAGCTTTGCTCGTTTTGCACTATACAGGAGTCATCAACACGCGGCCCTCAAGGTCATATTTTGCAGCCAGCGACCTGATCTGTGAATTTGGAAGAACGCGAATAATGATCAATGCACGTTGAATCATTCATTATCATGGCGCAAATAACACGATAAGGCGATAAGCGTCACAAATGTTCTATAAAACCAACAAACAAACTATGCTAGCATGGCTATTATGTCTTGCACAATAACTACTATTTCTGTACGGTGTAAGTAAAGCGATGGCGGCTTGGCACTGGATTTCCCTGTGCGAGAGGGATATTCTTGTTAACTCGCTGTAAAATACCGCGGTCAAATAGGCATTTGAAGGAAAAAAAGAGAGCATAGGAACACTTCACAAATTAGATTAGAATTATAATTAGAGCATGGACACATTTCAAAATTAGTTTGAAATATATCACTGGGATTTCGCTCTAATTTAGTGAAATTAGATAGCTAGAACTATCTAATTGTCCAAGTCTGGATCAGACCAGTTGACTAGAAAGGTCGTATCAATCTTTCCATTCTGTTATCGAATACTGTGCGTGCCTATTTGTTTATTGTTGCTAACGTCATTATTTGTTTTCTTCAAATAACAATGGACCTTCTTCCTCGGCGACTTTCACCCAAGTAACGACGTTTACGAATAGAATTGTCACTGCGATGAGTATTTCGTGGACACCAAGGAGCGCTCCAGTTTTTGGTTTTACAGCGTTCAGAAAACGAAATTGACAGGGACAAACTGGTTTATTGCAGGAATAACTTGATTGTGCAAAAGTAGTCTTCGAGTAACATCGTTTGATAACTTTCTTTGTACAATTAATGATTTCTGGATGGGATGGAAATTTCTTCCGAGTAATGTCACAATCATCTGAGATTACACACTTGCCCATCAACTGTAACCAAAGCAAAATAGTGTCCGGGCTATAAGATTTGTACATTCCAAAGCACACATAAAGTTGAGGCGTATTCCAAATTTTACAAATATATTCGAATATAAATACACTGTGAAATTATTTCGGGCCGACTCTAAGACCACTTAAAAAAGCAGCAATATAAAATTTTGTACTAGTTTTCGAGATCGCACATGGCTGTAGCCAGCCTTCAGGTTCGGGCCAGATTCGAAGTCAAACCTGCCGACTCCGTGCCCATGTTGTTGTTGTTAGTATTGTAAATATGGTGTTCGGCTACTATGGCCTTTTACACCAGATCTCAAGAGTCTGGTAAATCCATTAACGTCACAACAGTCTGCCGGTGAGGATAACGAATTCAGCCACTGGTAGTAAAATCCGTGGATCTGATAACAGTTTTGTGAGCTGAAACGGTATGCCTAGATTCGTCGCTGTCGTCTTCAAGTGATCGCGGTGGGTCGAGTAGCGTCCGCAATGAATTAAAAAGTTGTCGACCGTCTCGTCGATGTCGCACGTATCGCATAAACCCGTGTCGTGGCACCCGATTCTGTGAAGGTGCCAGTGGAGTCTGCCGTGTCCGTGCCCATGTGATGCTAATCCCGTCCACAATGATATGTGTTTTCCTCTTTACAGTCGCCAAGTTTTTAAACATAATGAGACGCCATTCCGAGCAAAAAATTCAAGATATTGAAGATTATGCTTCACGACCCAAACTCGTGTTACTCGACATGGACGGATATGATCGAAATTCGTCGGATGACCGCACTAAATCTGAAGTATACTTCGGATCCGAGGACAAAGAAATTGAGTTGGAGGATTTCCACGTACAACCGAATGGAGAGAGAGCGCGCCACGTTATGATATTGGGTGAGGCCGGTGCAGGAAAGACAACGCTATCAAAGATCTATCATCGTGCCATCCACAACAAGAAAGTGAATTTCACTGAACATATTGAGCTTGTTGTTTATGTACGGGCTTTCGAACTACTGAGTGACCCACCATCAACAGTTTTCGATTTGTTTATTTCACGCCAAATAACAGGAGATCTGGAAGGAGAATGGACACCAAAAATAGAGAATGCTGGTATTAATTGGGTCAAAAACAACACAAACAAGATGTTAATTATCATCGACGGTCTCGATCAATGCAGCACTAAAATAATCCGATGTGGAGAAGCCCTGAACTCGGGTGTTTCGGCGAATCCGCGACGCATTATCACTAATTTAATGTCAGGGAACATCTGGAAAGGTGCCACGTTGTTGACTACCTCGAGATGGGAAGTATTTTGGGAGCTATTACCGACTCAAAAGCCCGACCAAGTGATTGGACTCGGGGGTTTCGATGATATCAATATGAATATAGCCGCAAAACATCTCCTTTGTCAAGACAGCGAAAGAATGATCAACTTCCTGAAATCTTCCGCAGAAAAACTGTTTGCTCTCTGCAGAAATCCGATGTTCCTGTCTTACACATCGAGGATTTTTCGTAATAATAGCGACGAGCTTCCTCAAAATATTTCAACGCTAATGGCTACGGTATTCTCCAGTTTTATGGACTCTCCCCATGTCAATGATCCGGACTTGGAAAGTATCACAAAACTAGCATACCATGGTATTAAAGAGAATAAGTTCGAATTTTCCGTCGCATATATGAAATTCAAGAAAATAAACCCAGATGATCTCGAAGGTTTCATCAAAAACGGTGTCATCGCTGACCCTTCCCAGTCAAAGATACATGCAATCAACAAAAAGTATTCGTTCTGCCACCAATCAATGCAGGTGAGCGTTATTTGGCCTCTGCGACTCATATCGGAAATTTTCTCGTATTCGTGTATTGTATTTGAGGTATCGCAAACCTTGTGGTGCACATCATTAGCTTAATGTTGCTATCTGGAAAATACCTTTTCTGTTGCCTGTGAGATGACAAATCTCTATATTTGTTAATGACACTTATCAGACCTTGACTATCACCAGAATTTATTATAATATCGAAGTCACAGGTATTGACTAGACCAGTGGTTCTTAACCTTGCCTCCAGCGCTCCCCAAGGGGCGATTCGGATTTTGAAGGGGGCATAAACGCTAAAGGGGCGAAATGGAGGGCCCTGGGCTCATGGAAGCGGTATGGCGGGCGTTCAAGAAAACGGCTTTCCAGTAGATGATGTAGTAGCAGGACATATCATTAATGAGTTTTGAGTGCAAATTGACATTCCGGAAAACATGTCAAATCTCGAAATCTTTGGTCGCGCTCCATGGCGATGATTGCTGCATAAGTTTTTATAAACGTAGCGGCTTATTCTTATTCATGTAAAATGAATTCCCCATTAAATCCCCGCCGATTAAGAGAAATAGCAATAGCGGTTGCTAGAGATATGAATAATACTACCAATTGTAGTCGAAGTAATTGTACCAACGGGTCCGCCTGAACATGTTAACTTCTTATTTATGTACCCTACATTTTCCAAGACAACGCCTCACTCAGCGCTACCGGTAAATATGATTACGTGGGCTGAGAGAAAGAAAAAAAGTTATAGTGATAAATATATATTAGCAATTACCAATATTATTGACCGATTCATTCATGCTTTATAGACCAGGCTACAAAAACGTTGCTGACCATCGAAATCTTGCGACAGAGGTCTTGGGGGCGAAGCCCCCCAGAAGTTTCGTTTATCACCCAAGACCAACGTTTTTTTGGGGTGGGGCGGGGGTCGCGAGAGCACGGCAATTTTTGAAAGGGGTCACTGGAGGAGAAAAAAAGGTAAAAAACCACTGGACTAGACCAGGGGCTCTCAATCCCTTGTATAACGGGCCGCAATTTAGCAGCAAAAAACGATGCGGGCCGCAGAACATTATTATCATGTATTTATGGGCTACTAATAAATTTAGGCTACTGTAGTCTATTTACCAGTCGTATACAGGCATTTAGTACATCTTTTATGCATTCTAAGGCATTAATGAACAGTGCTCGTAAATTTGCGGTTGCTGTTTTTTGTGAGAACACGTTTTTTCCAGCGGCGCAATTAATGGGGCGTGCAATGCATTCGTTGCCATTTCAGTATATGCACTTTTAAACTAGCCCTTCCACCATATAACCGAGCTGTATGTTTCAATGCGTGAGCGAGAAAGTTCAAAATTACGGTAACAGAGGCCATTATCATCAATTTGCGAGTTCACAGTGGTATGAGAAGAAGTCAGGCGTTCGAACAAAAGGAGTTCGTGTACCACCTAAAAATAGTACATTGAACGCTCTCTCATTCACGAAATTTCATGCTGGTGACGTCATATTTTGTGATACGATTGTTGATATACAATGTTCTTTCCAATTCTCTACTAGTTGCTGACGATTACCCCTGACGAGTGTCAGCCGAAAATATTCGGGTTCATTTCAATATGAATATACTGTTCAATTGTATATTGAAGATCTGTACCTCCAAGAAGCTCTTCAAATATTAATATAGGTTATTCCCGTCACCGAAATGTAGGATTGGAATTAGCAATATGACGTCACCTGACATCACGAGATTCACGTTCGCGTTCACACAGAACCTTTCAAAAAGGTTCGCGTTCACACGAACCTGAATCTTTCAGATGTTTGCACCATCCCTAGATCGAAGTATCCTCTGAGATTGCTAGCATTCTCATTGCTCTCTTTGATATTTTGTGATATGACGATGAGGGGGGGGCGAAAATTTTCATTATCGATACAGGGGGCGTGTTTAAAAAAAGTTTGAGAACCACTGGCCCATAACTATCCGTCAGAATAGAGAATAGAATACGAAACCTCAGGTTGTTGAAACAAATTGATGTGATGCAGATGGACTACCCAACTACATATCCATGGGATGGCTGACGAATAATATAAGCTATATTCAATTTCAAACATACAAGTTAGGGTCAGCATCGAAAAGCAATGACTTTCGTACTAGTTAACGGTAACATACCCTGTCAACTCCGATAACTTCGTTTACGATCAATTTATTTGTGATAAAGGTTCAGTAAAACGCAAAATCATTGAATGAATGAAATTGGTCGCTCTCGCAGGTCACAGCAGTGGTGCTTAACCTTTTTTTCCAGCGCCTCCTTCCAGAAATTGCCTGGGTCTGGCGCCCTCTATTTTAAGGACTGTAGTAAAAAACAATGGGTAAGTGGTAGTAGTCCAGTTTCGAGTTGGGACTTCACTAATAGACCACTCGACTATAATTAACTGTATAATTGTATGTGCTATTTTTGGGATCGAATTCATGTTATTATAACAGCCATCGGGTACGGCCTACGGGCTCGTAGCATTTGGTTCTAGATCGATGTACACATCCCAACTTGTCCTCTGCGATTGCAAATACAGGGAAGTTAATTGTATTGGGTTTTGTTTTATAGCTTTGTGTGACTACTAAACCAATGGAGCCTGTTGTAAAGATCTTTACTAACATTAAATTTAGTACTGCGCCAAGCTCTTAACATTAACATGAATGGGGGTAAGAACACTAAGCAGAATCATCCTTTATGATACGATGAAGAAATTATCTGACGATTTAATTTGGTAACTCCCAAATACAAGTATATTTATTCAATCATTTTGGCCAAAAAGCTTCAAAACATCTGTAATATACGAAGAGCATCACGGAGTGCGCTGCAGTATACAATACCTAGTTTTGTGGAAAACAACCCGAGCTATCAGTATCAGTATCAGTTTATTAATATTGTCATCACTTCAAAACACCACAAAACTGCGATACGACGAAAGCATAGGACGGTATCGAAACGACTTGGAGTAGCTAGCGTGACGGGGGTGTTTTAACGGGGAATTGGCAATTCAAAAGTCGCCTTGCCAATATTAGTAATTCAATGTCGAAAGATAGTATTCTGGACGATTGGGTAGGCCTATAAACTCGTTGCATATTTTCATCCGGGCCATGTTTGCACTTCACAAAATGTTATATTTTCCTTCACACGAAATTATAAATAAATGTATCCGTGATACTGGACACGGTCGCCTTTGTGTAGTGTTAGGCAGGCAAACTAGAATGTACTGTACGCTCGTGTCCAGACTATTAACGTAATTCTTTTTCTCTTATCGTGAAGGATGACCACAGCTAAATTGCAACTCGTTGGCCACTCAGCTGAGCAAGCCCTCAGTAATGGTCATGTCATCCTTTTCCGATAGTGCCGACATGGCCAAGCCACAAACGATCGCTTTGATTGCGAAACGTCGAGTTGCATCTTGGATTACGAGCGTTTACGTGAATTCAGAGCGCCCTGGCGTGAGCTGACCTCAAAAGGTTTTGAAATAACAATTTTTTACACCATGCGGTACTCGCATTCGAGAGAGCTCAATAACGATGGCTGAGGTTCTGATTTACCGCAGTATTTCCTAATGCCCCCTTGGTCCATAAAAAGAAGCAGCAGAAGTCACACTGATTTGTAATAGATATTCAATTTAATCTTTTCGTATATTTGTGAAAATCATATTTTGTGACTTCGCGAAATTCAGGCTTGCACATGGGGGTCACGACTTTTCATTATGATCGTTATGTTCGATATTTTTCATTGTGATGATTAGATTTCAAAATTATCCTAATGTTCAATATGATCTTCGGAAAAATAACGGCAACTCGTAATTATGCCCGTATGGGACACAGGAATTCTGCGCAGCCATTCACATCACAAGTCTTGATGAAGATACCATCGAAGCTATCGTGTCTGAAGAACTGAATAGTAATGGGATGGATCTGATCCGCAAGCTGCTGTATGGCCTGGTATTGAACGAACGCACCAACCAAAGAATGCTTGATTATATTGATGGTATGTGAACACAAGTTGAATCGTTCCACCTTCCATTGCAATTATGAAAGTAGTCGAGAATTATCATGTTATAGCATAATGGTATTTTCGCCTAACTTTGAGATATATATCTTTGCAGGGAGTGGGTACGGCACGATGAAATATCATATAATTATCGTAAGTTGCACGGCGACTCCAAAAATGCCGCTGGTTTTCTTCTATCACGTCTAGTTTTAGCTTTACGACATATGCCCAAAATATGCAAATTCTAACGAATGCCGTCATATTACTTTTCCATGCCATATAGAAATCCAGACTTTTATCATATATTAAGTTGTATAGCCAAGGGCTCAATTAAATTATTGAGAAAAGGGTACTGGTATCAATATAGGCCAGTGTTTCCAAAATTTTTGAGCCACCGCCCCCTGGGCAACCAATAAAGTGCCAGTGTCCCCCGACCCCCCTTACCACGCCTAATTCATAAAACGAAAGTTGTTCTACATTTATTACAGATAATAATGAAACGGATGAAGCTGGTGTATTAATATAATCATCCTCGTCATATTGGGTTTGAGTTTTCATAAGAACAATCTCATTCTAAAACCTCCAGTCTCCACGTCCTGTAGTCAAGTCGATTTCCATTGTGAGTCAGCAACATTGTCTTGGCACTGGAAACATATTCTATCAAATATGAGCGGAGAACCATTGATTGGAGATATTGAAATTTTGGTTAAACTCAAATTGTTTTACACTACAATATAGTCAGCTTCTCAACATTTCATGCTCGGAAACTTTACAGAATGGATTGATCATCCAGTAAGGACTTTACAATTGGCGTATATCCTGGAATCAAATCATCATATATTCTCATGTAGTTTTCTGATATGATTGATTTATGTTTCTCCATCAAAATCAGGTATTCGAGCTAGAACGGTAGCTCATGCAAGCTTGAGAATTGTAACGATTCACTCGTCGCTATATTTCGATGAAAAATCACGGGCTTATTACTGAATTCGGACTGTGCCATTTCCCCTGCACCGGGTTTCATCATTACTACGAACGGCCACGGTCGCAGCACTGTGGAAATTCACGATCGTTTGAAACAGACATTAAAATCACGCAAGACAGTTTCTCCTGAAAATCCAGCACACCTCCCAGCGAACAATAACTGCTCAAATACTTTGTTGTTCTCACAGCACTTCGTCAGCCCCCCCCCCCCCCC
>ATSW01006240.1:0-16314 GCA_000444245.1 Botryllus schlosseri
GTGCGGCACAGGCTGCGGTCACAGGGCTATGCGGCGACGGTAATTTCGGAGCACGGACTTACCAGTATCGAACGTATATTGGCCAACATGCCGCGGTTATTTAATTTCAAGGTTTTATCGCCTCCGTTCATTTTAGCAGCGCACTTCACGGAATCGCATGTGGCCGGAAACGTCGTATGTCTTGGTGTCTCCTACGTTGGAAATCCTCATGACCGAAATGCTGGTTCCTAATATAGTCGTTCTTCCACAGGCTGCAGTGTACGCACCCCTAGATTAAAACAACCCAACTGCCGCATACGATATTATCATTCCATTCTCTCATAATTGCTAATACGGTTGGATTCATTTCTGTATATCAAGTATATTTAGTATTTTTCCGATAATTATTGGGGGTATGCACAGTAATACGAAGAAATCCAGTTCCATTAAATCGCGCGAAGCGTGGAGTAAATTTTCAAAATAAATTGAATCTGCCCCAAAAGACTCTACTTTATGTTGATTTACGAAATAAATTTTATTCACCTTCGAGCTTTTTCCATTTAGAAAACTTCCGTTTCACTTTCTACAACAAACATGATTATAACATGTCTTCGTCAATTCATATGGCGTGTCATGAAAAATCATCTCGCTTGCCACAAGTGACACGCGTGTCAGGGCTTGCCGACGCCTGTTCTAACCCAACCCTAACTGTGCTTAAATGTCAAATGCTATTATGTCCCGTGCTTATATGTTCACGGGTCATATTGTTGTACTTCGCAAGGATAAGTATGAGTATGTTTGTAAGTTTATTAACTTTAAAACTTTCTCAACCAGAATTAGGTAAATGCACCATTAGGGGCATCAAATGGTATTTACTTGGCTGTGAAAGTACATCTGCGATCATTCACTACTTCAGCCAATACCAAATATCGCCTATTGTTTTTCCGCTATACCGAAGGTCATGCATTCTACAAACAAAACAACCAATAAGTCTTGCAGTCATCGTTTCAGTTTATATTAAAGAATCGTAGATTTGACTTTTCGAAACGCACGCAGTCCCACATATAGGCCTACCTGACGTGCAGTTTCACTTTGCCTTGAAATGAACAATACTTATGATTTGCCTGCGTAAAGTTTCGCAACAGTATTCATTTCCGAAATGATTGTACAATTGTACATCTATCAGCGACACTATCATGAGTGTTTCGGTATTTTGATGTGAGCTACGTGCCGTGACTTTGATATGGTGACTATATTCCAGTTTCCATAACTAAAATATCATTTACATTGACCAGGGAAAAATGGTTATTTCGGCGTAACTCCGTAATCGGAGACTATATGCCATTGCAATGTCCGATTATCTGTTACGGGGATCTTTGCATAGATATCTGATGACACAATCTTCGGTCTCGGTGACTTAAACATGTGATCGTGTCGATGCAAGACAACGGAAAGTACCCGTGCTTAGAATACGCTTGTTCCTGAACGCTGAACGCTGGTCACTCTTCGTTGTATATTGAAGATCAATTTCAATATCATTGGTCCTACCAGATATGCATAATGCGTACATATCAAGTCAATACCGTAAACACCTATATTATTAATATTACAGATCGGTATCGGATGGGTTCGTGTATGTATGTGTTTTGTAAAAAGACAGTATAGATGACGAAAGCATTATTGTCGTAAACCCGTATTTGTTATCAATTGACGTGAATCGTCCTCATAATTTTGTTGTCGAGTGCGCTCAAGCGTGAATAAAATATGCCTATCTTTACCCATGGATTTACGGAACAATCTGCACACGCGTATTCAATTCGCTTTTATCTTCTAGTTCTTTCGTAATGTGGGCCTGGACATTGATTACACCGAAAAGGTGACGTGGCCTGTTGTCGTTGTCAAAAACCTCAACGATCCACCTGCCGGTATGCTGGACCGCAAGATCGACGCGTTTCAGGCTTTTGAAGACGCCGGGATCAAACTGGTGTACGACGACTCTCACAGTGAAAAGGTACCACGCATCTTAAAACCTCTTACGTACACTCCTGCGTCAAATCTCTAACCACGGACATAGTTAATGGGAGGGGAAACCCGCCTTTGCTCATTCCAATTTTCAATTTGTTCACTGTGTCGCAATCAGAGGTAGTCATTGACAAAGATCTTCAACGTTCTTTTTTGAGTAATCACGTATGTTTTGACAACTTTGACTACTTACCCAATTTGCTATGACATTTGGCTATGTTTGTATACTAGCTCTACTTCTTAGTAACTTTTTTTTTCGAAAAACCGACTGACTTTCTACAATTCAGATTTTTAAAAGTAGAAAGTTCATAAGGATTGAGTTAGCATCACTTTTCCGAGTGATCCTGTCATGAGAACCAAGCGAAATACCCCTTCTATCAAAGTAACTGGATATCTTGTCGAAGTTCGCACCTAATTGTAGTCTCCTAATCCTGTTTTGCTTTATTCGCGAAAAGAAATCCTGCATTTACGAAGTTACTGCTGCTTGAACTAGTTTTGTCATGTCTCAAAAATCACTACTTCTTGTCAAGAAGTTGATATCTACGGCATTATACTTTTTCCTTTAGTATAGCCACACTCACTACTTTGACCTATTCTTGTCGCAATGAACCTATGACCCCATTGTTTAGAATGGTAATCCCTTGATATAGTCACCATATTCATATACGCCTATGTCACCCGTCCGTCATTCTACTCAACATAATATATCTTAGGCAGATGCTTTTCTGCTCATTTTCAGCTCGCAGACCCCACCCCGCAAAACCCTTGGACCAAATCCGACTTGTACGACGCAATGATGTCGTACTACGACGAAGTTGGAGAGAATGAAAACATTTGGTGCATGATGGGAACAACCCCTCCTGACAAGCGTTACATGGGATTCTCTTTTGACAAAGATGGCCGACGTGGGTTCGGTCTGTTCACCGGGTATGTATTGTATGTATGTATTGGAGTTGGTGTGAAAGTAAAATTTTGTGTCATAGAGTACCGATTATCTGAATTAAACTGTAAGCTATGAGGAAATACATGATTGTAGTTTACATATCACGTATATGATTTTAGGCATCGCAGCTTTTCCGGGCTGGAGTCTCCCGACCCGAAAAAGCATACAGAAGCCTCCCGACGATTCCTCCATTATTTGATCCACGAGTGTGGCCATTGCTTGGGTCTGAAGCACCCGTTTGAAATCGGTAAGTTCGTTCGACGCTATATACAATATACATGTTGAATTCGGGAAGCTTCATTGCAAGGAGCAAATTTCGAATCCAACAAAGCGGGACATCATAACCATGTGTTTTATATATATTACAGGAGCGCCTAACACCTTGTCATGGATGAATTACGCTTGGCGGTATGACGTCAGTCGTGACGCAGGCAGCTTCTACCGAGATTTTCGCTTCACCTTCAGCGACCAGGAGCTGCTGATTCTACGGCACAGTCCGGAAAAAGTAAGATCAAGCGGCCTGGCTTTTTATTACATCATTACATTACATCATCAGAAAAGTCGATTCAAAGTTTTCGAATATGAATTCCAATTTTGTTCCGATACAATTGCTGAGGCAATATCGTATCATAGCCGAAGTCCATATGTAATAATAATCATTCGAAACACGAATGAGAATTCGGAATCCTCAGAACCTCCATGTTCGCGTCCATATCCAGTTAAAATATACGAAATGCACTCGCGACGAAAGCCTTCAAACCATGTTTTTAAATTTAAATCAAAATCCATGATCTTCTCCGAGAGCAATATATACTGGATGTGAGTAAGGATTTGAGCGTCAAGACACATTTTCATACCAGCCATTATCATATTTTAGGCACTTGATTACCTGATAACTAGTGATTTTATCAGTGCATAATTCGTATTCCTATTTGAATATATAATTTCGAACTTCATACCGTTGGTCGACAGAACTACACCATTGCAACGTACATAATTTGACATAACATAAATTACTAAATGACACGAGCATAATTGAAATCAGTAAAAATGTATGGGATTTGAATTTGGATTCCTTGGATTCCTTTGGATTCCTTCCAATTCCTTTACTTTGTTAAACACTTATTCGACCTAGCAGCGAATTATGTAACTTTAGGCAATAAATAGTCCATGGCAAACAGGAGTTCGCCAATTCATGTGAGCCTTCATGAAGCAGCGTATCTTTGAACTATTACTTTTATATCCATCGGATGAAGTAGGATTAGCTAAGTGCCGGTATTCGCCGAAATATAGTGACTAAAACTCCAGAGTGTGATGGTTCAAATCGGACAAGCAAGCGATATTCGTAGAAACGCCTAGTGTCATATCCGTGCTGCGCGAATCTTTCGATTGTTTTGCTAATGTGTGCAGTTCAGTTTCATGAATCAGTTTCAATGCAGGCGTTTTTCTATTCGCTGAGATTGATTCATGACTGTGACTCATAAATGATTGATATAATACACATCAATGCGATACCGCTATCCCATTGCGTTCTAAGGAAAACCTGGATCTGGGTAAACTTATCGGACTAAATGAGGGGCAAAGTAACATGTTTTGATATTTAGATAAATTGGCATCAGCGCGTAGGCCTATCCGCTATACAATTCAATCATGATATCACTTCCCAGGAGAAATCCTTTAATCGTTGGAGCATTGTACTGCTTATCCAGTTCTCTATGAGATTACCAACCACAACATCTATCGGATTATGGTTTAAACGTATGGAATACCAAACATATAACATGAGACGAGGGGCTGGTAACCATGTAGGCTATCCATCGGGTTATAATGCTTCATGACGAGTATCCATGTATTTTCCAGCCAGACACGCAATGACACTCCAGCAGCAATGGACGTACATTTTATAAATGTACTAGTTTTAGCTTGGGATTAGCATTGAGAATGGCCATTACTTAAAAGTCTCACTTATTAATGTATTGGTCGTGCATTCTCTGCACTGATACAGGTTATCATATAGCCTACTATAAACGTACATTTCGATGACAATAGATCACTATATCTTTATTCATTTCTCAGCCTTAGCAAGTAACAAAGTTGTTGAACTGATAGTAATGATATCTTTCCATCGGAGAGAATAACGATATTGCTTTGTACGACATTATAACCTCATTGGTGTATATGAGGCATTTCCTGTAGCAGGACGCGCCTCCGCCGTTCGATATAGATTCCTGGTAATGGAGGCAAGCTTGTCGCCTAATGGAAGCGATGTGAGCTGGATCACAGATAAGGCATTAAACAAACTTGAACATGCTATGAGTAGGCAATGTGGGCCGACCTTAACACATAAGCATAGGCTACACGGGACGATATAGACATGGTCAGATGATATAATACAACATCGGCAATTGCAGACCTTTCGCACGGAATGCGACCCAGCTTACCTCGCTGAGATCATGGGTTCGGGGTATAACGCGCGGACTGAAGCCCCGGACCATCATCTGGATGACGAGGATGACGTGATCGACGAGAAAGGCGACAAGAAAACTAAGTCGAGACAAATTGGCCTGGAATTGAAGCTACGGAACGAATACTTGAAGGTGATGAGATTGATTAATTATCACTTTAATTTGAGACTACCTCTGACAGAAAAAAAGAAAACGTTTTGCTGTGAAGGAATTTAGGTATGGTTTGCTGTCTAAAGACAATTGTTTCCTAAATTGCCTTGGCGCAAGATTGTGCTGTCGGTGTATCGATGAGCCGGGTTTAAAGTGAAACGTGAAATGCGAAGTCGTTTCAAGAAGGAGATCTGGTTAAGAGGTCACGGAAATTAATATGCTAATCAAGGGATGAGGGGAACTATGTTAGAAAATACAAGATATATCTTTGTGAATAACGTTAAGTGATGAATGTCACTACAGAGGGATCAACTTTTGAACATATATAGGGTGTTTGGAAATCTTACTTTATTATTCCGTAACTGTAGTAGCTGGTTTATGACCTTCTCTGAGAACAATAACATGACACATACGAAATGATAAACAACTAGACACGAATAACAACCATAAATTGAAGTCGTTTAGAAAGTGAAATATTTGCTAACAATATACAGTTCAATACCGTAGTTCTTATGGTATTTGGTATGTTGAATCCATCAAATATCTTGTAACATAATGTGTTTAATTCTTTCAGGGTCAATTGCTTAGTTTTGAGGCGACGGTTAACAACAAAGGCAAGTTGCCAGCTTTGATCGAAGGAAATTTGTCCTTGGATTCCGGGAATCTACAAGTCTACGTCTCGAAACCAGATGGAACATCTGATGTAATATATATTCTATGCATTTATCGTCAATATCGATAAGTTTTATCATAACATATTTGTCTGCAGGCACAGTTAACCTGGGACTCTTAAATTCATAGCTATGTTTTCGTTCGTGTTTTCGTTATATGCCCGCTGAGTTTGTTTGAGTTCATCGCAGTACTTCCTCAAAACCCGTGAGTTGAAACAAATACTGCGGTTTCCTAGTATTGGAGACAATTGTTCTTAAAAATCATATCTGATGTCATGTTCATCTGGGGAAAATTCGATGCCTCACCAAAATATTGTGATTGAAAATGAACTCTCCTATCATTTATAAAACAATTGAATGTCGGTTTATTGCTGAGCGTAAAGATGCATGCTACCCTAATCCGTTCATCCCATATGCGTAAATGAACCGAGAGCTTACGTGCATAAACAGTGTACTTCATATGCACAAAACGTACTTCCGTAAAACGCACGTCTTGGAAAATCCCTCAAGCTCTCCCGACCACATCAGGCACAAAATGATTTCAGTTCATATCTCATATCAAGTTTAACCGAAAGGAAATACGCAGTCTTGGTAAAACATTGTCGTTGAAAGTGAACTCGGGTTGTTTTTAATAAAATGAAAATAAAGGTCCTATTATGTGGGTACATTTCGCTATATGTGACCTGTGAGGTTACGCACCTAAAACCGCGAACTTGATGTCCTCTGCGCATTAAATGTTCATTGTTCAATATAAAAATGCTTTATGGCGCCATGAGAGGGTAAGGCCGATTACAGTCATGTGTGGGGTGATGTGACATTTACGAATTAGAATAAATGGCAAACCAATAGCGCATTTTTACGTGTCAGACCGGGTAGAAAGAATTCGGCGATATTCTTTGTTCGTATCTGTCAAGGTGGTGTTTTCACGTCGCTGTAAATGAGATATCATTCGACCAATAGTTTTCGTTTAGTTGGCTGTCCCGCATACATGTCACGAACCAGAGTTATTTGTACAGATGTCAAGCATGTTAGAACAACTGAAACATTACATCATGCGTTTCAGGTTATCGAGCCCTTCGTCAGACCAGTTCATTCCGGTTACAACAGGCCTGTGGTCCTTTACACGAGTGCCGACGAAGAAGGCGGGGATTCTTACAGCGAAATAGTGACTGTTGGTCGCGGATCCAACGGATACCAGATCAGCGAACCTGGGAAATATGGCATCAGGGCCGTGTACAGCGGTGGGCGGTACAATGTCAACTCAGGTGAGTTTGAGTGATGAACATTGCACATATACAAACAAATATTCACCTATATCCATCAGCTTCGTAACATCTCGAAATTCCTAGAGGTCGATGGAGATTTCGTTGAACCCGCAAACGTCTTTTTCAATCCCCATAGTTATACTGCGAAAAAACAGCATATAAATTCCAAAGTGGGTTGCCTCAAACTTCATAATTATGTTTTAACAGCAACTTACGCCTTCGAGGTCGTTGACAGTAACGATGATATGGGAATAGCTGACGAGGTGAGATCCGGCCTTGTGGAATATACTGTGAAATATGTTCCTATATAACTAAAGAACATGCCGCACTGTGCTCGTCTTCAAATATTCCCCAACCTATCGTTATTCTCGTCGTCAAGCATGCATATTTGTGTCGATATCATGGAATGTTCATTCCCTGGTACAATGGGTCCCCAACTATCCCTCTAACATGAAATTAGGTTCTCTTGCTCTTCGTTAATGGTAACTACCGCGTACCAATACACTTCATTCATTCGGGAGCCAGGTGGCACTCAATGTAGTATAAACAAATTGGTGATACATGATCGGAAAAAATGTTTGACATAGGCCTACGCTGCTTTAGATGGTGACTAACGCAGTTCATTATTACGCAAGGTCTTAACTGCCGCGACCTTGCACTCTTCGAATTACACCCGATTCGAAAAGCCGCTGGATTACTTCAAGAAGTTGGAGGGAGAATCCACGAAGCAAAAGCGAGGAAAAACGGCGACGTTGATTGCGCTGTTGGAAGGTACGCAACCCTGCTTAGCAGATTGGTCACACATTCGGTTCGATCTATATACTAGTATTAACATTGATCAAAACATTGTACAACAACTACTATCTTAGACTAGAGAGACCCGGACTTGAATCAGCATTATCTCATCAGTGACAGGTGGAGATTGGTCAGGCCCAAGTAGTCAGCGTTGGTACTTAATTAGAAGAAGATATTACGTAGTAAAATACCAATCAATAGCAAGTAAGAGTTGCGATTTCCGAGACATGTCCGACCTACTTCAAGTAGAAGTAAACAGTGAAAGGTTCGAAGAGTAGTCAAGTTAAGTTTCAAAGAGCAGAGCAAGTTAGGTCAAGATACCGCACACACTTACCAGTGCGGAGCGGATCGACAAATTCTCTGGTCCCACTCCGATCCTGTTTTTTAAAACTCTCATCCGACTGCGGTCCAACTCCTAGGCCGGATTTTAAAAATGACCGTGATCCGGCCCAAAAAAAATAATGATCTACTCGCTTGATGGTATTGAATATTGATTGAAACAATGTAGACAGGAAAATAAAAATTCAAAGATCAAACACAGCTCTCATCTGAAGTAATTATGCCAACTTGGACTTGGCTTGTGGTTTATTTCCATGAACGTTTCACTTTACCTATTAATTCGACGGTGGAAAAGTGTATGACTGTCATATTCTAAGTAGAAAGTACTGATCCGGCTGCGAACTGGCTCCGGCAAAAAATGAGAAAATCCGGCCGGATATCCAGTTCGGCTCCGGTCCTTGCTCCGCCCTAATACTCAGAAGCAGTTATTGGAGATTTTCGACAGATGTGATGGTACTACAAATAGGTGGGATATCCGAATATATATTCAGATAGCGTGAATCGGTGGCTATTTTATGCGGTTAATGACAATTTGGCCCGTGAAAGTGAAGTAAACTCCTAAAATTCAAAGTTGCCAAAAGTCAGTAGTTTAGCCTTAATAGCTGTTCGAGTATAAGTGAAAGTAGTCTGAAAACAACCGCTTGGCCTGAGTGAGTCTTAGGTAACTCGTACATGATTATTCTGGAAAAAGTGAGAGTAGCCTACTTGTTTACTAACCATTGACCGCCTCTGAGTGGAGTCAGAGTCTGAGTATAGAATCATATAGGAATTGGGATTGATGGGTTCTTACAGACAAGTCCTCACTCAAAATCATACTTACGAAATGTCAAAATGTGTCACTCATGAGACTCTATGTTCACCAACACTTAAGGTTTATCAATGGATAGCAGACGTGAGGCCGTCGAATCGACCGATCCTTCATCAAAGCGCGCTAAAACATCCTTTGTCGAAACCATCGCTGCGATCGATAAACATCAAGTCTTGAAAGACACCAGCGGAATAGTGCAGCACTACCACGAAGAGGTAAGCATTTTCATGTTTTCCCCACTTTACCCTATCCCTGAGTAACAACAATTGGTCACAACATTCAAGCCATAGTGAATTTAATACCTATGGAGTCATGGGCAGGAAATCGAAGGTCACGACATGGGGTGCTTTGTGTGCGCCATATTTTCCGTGTTAAACTGACGTGATGTTATAGCATACACTAATCCAGCCACGTACGTCGTGGAGTCGCGGTGAGATCAGTACGTACATCGACCTGACCACGACAAATCTACTCGTCGCTAAATACCAATTCGATTTTCGTGCTTTCGCAACGGTGATCTCGTTTTAAATTCGTGATTTGAATAACGAGCTGAGCTGTGGCGAGATAGCATAGTGGTGTAATCCACAGCCGCAGCACCAATGGGTTGCATTTTCGAGTCCAACTCCAGAATTCCTATCGAAGTGTTGGAGTTTTATCTAGGCTCCTCCTCGCCACGTGATCCGCAAAAGTGGTGTATCATAAAAAGCCTAGAATTCGGTAAATACGGAATCAAAAATAAAGTATATCGGCCTGGTGTAAAATGACCAATAGTCGAAACACCATGAATATCAATACAAACAATAAAACGAGATTAGCTGATCACCACCAAATGACTTCGCAATGTGTATGTTTAAGAGGCTTTAGTGTCGACTCAATCCAATAAATTTACGAAGTGGAACGTAGATCACTATGATGTCTGTCAGCTGAGACCCGACGGTAAGGTCGCTGCGATTGTAGATCTCAGCACTCCCAATGAAATACTATGTATATGCCTATATGATTTCGCGAGATCACCTCATAATTAAACCCTTCAATACGTCTCAATTTACAGACTCATATCAGTCGATAGCTATGAGCCTACTTTTTTTATAACGTAGTGCATGCTTTTTGATTAGCTCCAGCAATTATATTGTAAAGCAAAACGTCTGAATAAGGAGGCATTGCTCAGTCCTCAGACGCTCGCTAGAGACCACACCACTACACGCGAGCACATACCCCGAGCTTACACTGGTCATCCAGATATAGTTTGGAGTATTTGGTTGCATTGAGGTAATAATTATGAAAATATTCACCTTGGAAAACGTTGCAAATCAAAACATTATACCTCAAAATTGTAAATACCTACTACCAACGAGTCCGGTTTCAACGTATATTCGAACTTTGACCATGGACAACGGAGCGGCTCTTTACGCACTTTATTCCGTTACAAGTGCATTGTAATGTTCCCACCGCATATAATCTTTTTGAATACGACCAGGGCGACGTATCCGACAATTCGGAATATGCCAATCTCGTGTTGTCGCGAGGTAAAGTCTACGTCAGCGCTGGGAAGGCATCAGACGGAGACGCAGAATTCAACCGCATGTTGAGCGACCTTGTGGCGCGCGGAGCCAAGCGAGACTACGTAGCGAAGCTTACACGAAGATGGAAGAAAATCAAGAATCCGAGTAAGATACGCTTTGTTTTGCTTTTCGTGAATTAACGGCGCCCCAAACAATAATCAATATACAGCACGGATTGATCATATTGTCCAGTCCTGAGTTCGCTGGACTTTATTCTGGAATTTAGAGACTAGTTTACAGCTTATTGATATACTGAATTAGTTCCTAATTGGTATTTTAAAAGCATTCCGAGCCCAAGTGCTATACTTTATATTTCTCAGAGTAGAAGGTATTTTGTAAAATATACCTTCTCGCTCATATTTGATGAGGCGACTGTAACACTGCAATATTGCGATTTAATGCATTATTTGTATCGCAATTATGCATTCAGGAGATTTAGTTTGTCGATTTTGTGTTGGTCCTATAAAGCTGACTCGCGTAAGGATTGGAGACTCATGAAACTGCGCTTTGCATAGTGTTATCATATTTTGAGATCCTGAAACGATGACACTTTTCATAAATTCTGAAAGCTCCATTGCTTAGAGTTGACTCCTGATTTCACCGAACTTTTACGAAAGTCTGACGCAAACATGTCGGATTCGCATTTGTCATGTCATTTTATTCCTTTTAAGAGAAAAAGAGTACAAATTCCGAAAGATAGGACATTTAGGCGTCCCCCAAGGACACTTTCAATTTATTTAAAAAAGTGGACAAATTCTCTTTAAATTGGACGTATGGTAACTATATACTTCACCTTCACTTTCGAAGAAATCTTTCCTTGACAAACAGTATATCTTATCTCCACATACGCAGTACAAGTTATACTTGCCCCATATGACTTACTTTAACTGCCTCCACTATACCTTCCATAATTGCTTTGAAGTCAGGTCTATATCACTCTATGAAATGTCGTAATAGCACAGTAACACTACTTTCAATATTCAACAGCATCTAGGGAAAAGAAAGAAACCGCAGACAGTTTGCAGGCCAGGGTAGCGAAAGTGCTTGCTTGGTTCCCGACTACTTACGGAGACGGCGAGCCGGACCTGAGCGGAGTTGGTCTTGGGATGTGAGTAACATCTTAGAGCGATTGCGGATTGTTTTTGTATTCATGACTTGTTAACTGCCATATATTGCGGCTCGTTACAGCTGGCCGCACGAATAACCAACTTGCCTGTTTACAAGACTTGACATCGTAACGATAATGTAGCAGAGTTACTCAACTGCTTTCAGCAAAGTTCCAGTTACAAGAATTTTTAATATGCTTAGGTCCGTTATAACTCTAATGAAATAATTTACATTCTCAGAAATGTATTGCGGTATAACTATATATAATCCGCTAATGTAGTATTGGCAAAAGCAATAAGCGATCTACGTATTTATTGTTCTGCTAGTCACAACAAGTGGAATAATTGGCCGCGTCCCTCCAGTTGTGTAGCCCTAATGTGGATCATCATATTAAATGGAAAATTACACAGTATGCATTTTGAGTATATTTACAACACGGCATTAGATTCCTCAACACGATCCAGCCAAAACTAGACTTATATTTGTTATTTCTGAATTTGGATGGAGAATATCATGTTTCCGTAGTAACAGAATTTGGTACGTTGTGTGCAGGCCTTTCAGTAGCTTTGACATGGACCAAGTCCAGAAAGCATCACGGATCATCGATATGCTATTTACGAAATACGATGAGACCCAGGACTTGATCGCCACCATCAGCTACGCCAACAAGCTGCAGGAAGGTCGCGAAGTAAACAATATGGTATTGAGATGGGCGTTGGAGGTCTATATTGTGCACTCCAATGACGCGAAAAGAGCAGGGATTCGGTGGGTTGGCGTTCGTATTGTATCGGGATTTGCAGACATATTCGCACCCTCATGTTTGGGTGCTCTGTGGGGTCTTGACAGAGCAATTTCCTATTTAGTGAAAAGTAAATCCATTTAGAAACACTCTCTAGTAGGTTACCGCTGGATATTTGTATTGTTGAGCATAAGTTTGCTGTAGTCACATCACATATCATCGAGTTATGAAGGACAAGTCAACGGGCTGAGGAATTCGATGTAGCGTAACGCGACGCTGCGCTCTAATTACAACCACGTCAAATAGCCCCTGTATTGCGGCAACTGAATATATTTCTGAATATTGTACCTATTTGTAGTGGCATTAGTCTTACTTGAGTAGTTTTCAAACCTTTCATTTTATAATTCCGGTTGAAGTAGTTTTGAGAAGTCATTGGAAAGCAAGTCGACTGTTTTCATCACCCGGAAGAAATGCGTGGATTATATCCCCGGAATACAACGTATGGGTCATGTGGTTTCTGTTTCCGCGTATCGTCCCATAGAAGCGCAGGATTGTATATATTATCATGTGAATTGGCATAACAAACTAATTCACACCATGTGGTATTGGTATATACGCACCAGAAAACGACACGAAGTTGATTCGCACGAGCTCCCATAATGAAAATATAGTGGACGCACTTATCATCGAACAATGTCGTTTACAGTGTCCGTTATCAAATAATCATGTATTTCATCGACTTATACCACGGCATAGAGTGAAAATAAGGTAAACGGCACTTGTCAGTTCGACTTGTGCGTTCATTTTATGGGTGTGAACAAGACAAATACCACATTTCTTATGCACAGATATATCCCAGAAATGTAGTGGGTTCTGCTCTCGCGAATCACCCTAAAAGCTGCAAAAAGTAGCATACGGGAACAGAACCCACTGCACCCGCTAAACACTTTACTATAAATATGAATTATTATATTTACCGTGCTTTTAACTCGTTCTGACCCAGGGTTGTAACCAAGTCACAAGGCACCGAGTCACAAGTCAATCTCACTTTTGTAGTTTTGACTCGAGTCAAGTCGAGTCATTTTCAATTCATGACCGAGTCCAAGTCAGTGACCAGAGGGTCGAGTCCGAGTCATGGTATTATGACTCGAGTCGAGTCCAAGTCATTGTGTTGACTGACCAGTTTCCGGTTAAAGTCTTGCTAAATCCACTTTTTATAACTCTGTTTGGTGATATCGAATGGCTCGCATTTATAATATTCTAATTTTCCTCATTTTAGCAGTTTCCTGTCGCATTTTCAAGTACTAGTACCGAAAGACGAAATCCCAATAGTGTGCTTACTTTACTATTCTTCGAAATAACAATGAAATGTCGGTCATTACAACCCTGTTCTGACCCATAGTAATGGCTGTGGAATCACAATATGTTGGCTGAAAGCACTGGTGATCTTGTGTGCATCCTACACTATGATGTAAATCTGGTAAATATAAATATACACTTATGTTCCGCCCATGCATTTACAGTGTGGTGTATATACTTGGCACAAGTATATTACTACCTCAATCCTAAACCTAAGTTGTCCTACCTGACACTTTGTGATAGGTACCCTGAACCGGAAGCGATCGACCGCTCTATGACTAGCGACGCTGCGATGGTCAGCACGAGGCGCCAAGGGCAACCCGCTGAGGATTGGATGAACTACTGGAGGAATGACGCTGACTTCAATTACCACCACAGGTTTGGGCTCTTCGTTCGCGTATTATGCCCGTATCGAGGTAGATTGACAGTCCGTGTTTCATTCGTTTATGCCAGGGGTCGCCAACTAGTGGCTCGCGATGTAATTTTCGAAATTGGTTATAATATCAAAAAATGAATTGCCCAAGTTATTTATTGCGAACTTGCAAGGACAGGCCATAATTTTATTAGGCTGATTGCGAAATCTAGCATGTTGATGACTAAAATATCAGTTCCGACATATTTGCGTATCCAGGGACAAGACGCTTTTTCGTAGAACTCCGCATCATGGAGTATAATATTTCACGGCAGATTTATTTTCCGTAAATATTTTCTTCGCGTGATTTATTATATCTCAGACCTGGTATTCTGAATTCCTATGTAGGTTCTCTCTTCGTGTACCACACACGAATATATCGGCTACTTCTTTGTGGTTACGCTTGGGCAAGCAGTGTCTCTTATTGCCGAGCAATCCAAAAGTAGAGTAATTGGTAGTGCTATAGCTGCGACCCAACAGTTGAAATCTAGTGCAATTGGTCTTAATCGAATGCTAGTTTCGCACTGATTCCGAAAATACGAATTAAAATCTTGTCAGGCCAATGGAACCACCTCGAAACAGCCCTCAAAATCTGTAAAGCGGCATCGTTCCAACTATGGCGGCACCATAACACAATGAACGTAACGATGACCAATTTCGCCTAGCAATTGTTCGGAACGATGCCGATTTTCAGACTTTGACTGCTATGTTGAGGTGGCTCCATTGCCCTGACAAGATTTTAATTTGTAAATTGGAGATCAGTGCAACACTAGCTTTCGATTAAAACCAGTTATTTTAAATTTCAGCGCTCGGGTCGACAGCCACAGCACTACCAATTACGCTACTTTTAGCTTGCTCAACAACATGAGACACTGCTTGCCCAAGCGTAAACACTGGGAGTTGCGTATCTATCTAGTAATATATAGTAAAATTCACTTCACCATATTCATATGGTCTCATATGATGTTTTGTATTTGGCTCATCTACTGCACCAAATGATATAATTGTTTTTGTTGTGACATCTATGGTCATTTTCCACCAGGCTGATGTATTCCATACCTTTGAAGACGAGTGATCTCACAGCAAACTTTCGTGTTTGGCTTTCTATAAGACACTTTAAAAGATGGTAGTCAAGGTCGCTATTCCAATCGACGCTTACAAGTAGCCTGATTCCGCAAGTTTGCAGTCACTTGCAACTAGGGTTGCATTCAAAACAAAAATCAATTTAAATCAAACTTGTTTAAAACAAGGCCTTTGTTTAAAACCTGTTTTTTTTGTTTGTTTTAAGCCATGACGTCACCAATGTTCAATGGTGGCGTCATAGTGGATTCACATTCACAATTGAAAATATAGGGTAAACATAGCTTAATATTTACGCACTATAGCTGTTGAACCAACTATTTTGAGGTTTCCTACCATCCCATACCATCCCATAGGCTCATACAACATGTTTTTGGAAAGCATTTACACAATTATGGCATAATTATACAACTTAAATTTCTTTTAAAGGCCTTCATTTAAAACACTGTTTAAAACATGTTTTAAACAAAGAGTTGTAAACAGCCCTTTATTTTCAATGCAGCCCTAATTGCAACTAGTGACTTCAAAAACATTCCAAAACAAGAGGACGTGTAAAATGAAAAACCGAAACAGAACTTTAGTACGTAGTTTGATAAACTAGATTTGATCGGGGGGGGG
>ATSW01006241.1:0-13498 GCA_000444245.1 Botryllus schlosseri
CGCTTGCATAGATAGAGGAGAAGGACCGGTGTGGAGCTCGGAAATGCCAATTTGCGTCCGTAAGTGATTGTTGTTGAAATTAAGCCAACAGGTGAGGACAGACTTTTACAAACTACCAATCGAGATAGTTGACGGTCATCTATATAACTACTATTTTCAAAGCACTTCTAGTTATAGTCCAGTGGCGGATTTTGAAAAGTGAGCATAGTACTAAATCTACGTGCGATTTCTAACGAGAATTATTGCCGAACAAAGAGAAAACACGTGTCGTCGTTGGGCGTGAATCCTGGTACCGGTGTTCTGTTGTACGGTGTTATTGCAGCCATTGTTAGCTCACAGTGATCGCTACTAACAGTGACTTAGCCAGGGGCGAGATTTGTTGATCAAAATTCTTCCCATTTTAGCCGGTGCGATTCCGATAAAATAAAAATTAGTGAATTTCTTTGGAATTGAATCGATAGTTAGTTGTGTTTTAGTTTGTGAAGTTGCGGATTTTCGAAGGTCGTTTAGTCCTAGTTCTAGTTACGCATTTTGAAGATCCAGCAGTTTCTTTAAGTCTGATCTCTATACCACAGAGATTGAGTGAATGGTATACCTCCTGAACATATTTTAGCTGCAGTTCAAATACGGTGACTTTCTAAGAATAAAGAATGCTGGTAATATTTTTTCACAGTTACAACATCTAGTTGAAACCACACCATATTTAGAGGGCACTGCCGCTCAGTCATTATTAATTCATGATAGCAATCTGCAGGGAGATTGCTTGAGTCTTTGTGAATCTATATATAATTTGATGTTGAATAATTTGCTTTTGACACGCATATATTCATTTGTGCAGCTGAATGCGCCACATCGCTGTCCAGTCCAGAAAATGGCGAGATTAGCTGCAGCCACGGAAATCAGCTGGGGTCAGAATGCTTATTTTCGTGCTACGAAGACCACACTTTGGTGGGCGACGAACAAGTTTCATGTGTCGAGCGCGGAGATAGAGTGTTCTGGAATTCGGTAACACCTACTTGCATTGGTAAGTTTCATCTGATTATTATCATTTATGATCTTCAATTACCACGATCGCGCAGTTCGAACAATAAGACATTCTATCCTATAGGTTGCTTGATTATAAGGCAACATGTTAAGATCAAGCGCTCTATACGAAACGATACTGGTTTTAGTGTAACGGAACTGCTGACAAGTAAATAGCCTACACGATGGAGGATGTCATCGAATACGTCAAGGAAACACGGCGCGTTATTTGACAATGCAAATGAATATGAATACTCAAACTGAGGAGTCTGTAGCTAACTCTAATCGGTAAAACTAGTTTTGTAACATTAAGACGGTGTATTTTTTGTCGTTCCGCGTGTAATGTTCTGTAAATAATAATGTGCAGGTTAGAGTGCGTATACGTTGCGGTGACGCGAAATTCTTTAATGCGAGAAGCGTCACTATATTTTCCTCTATATTTTAATAATAATAACAACAGCAACAACGAATTTACTAATAATTTATTATTTAATGAATTTAATCTAATAATATAACTGAATTATACTTGGAATAAAAAAAATCAGCATATTTCAGCATATTGTCTGTAATTTGAGTTCTTCATTTTCAATCAAGTCTATCTCTTGAAACCTCGCCAATTCTTCATTTACCGCAATTCTGTAGTCTGACCTCTCCGACAATTTGACTTTATTGCTGAGATTTTATAAATTTACATCAATTATTTTCCATAGGTCAAGGTTGCTCTACGGATCGTATGCGTATTTACCAGATTTACCGCGAATAAATAATATAGTACTAGAGTTTCCATTCGTTACGATGGACACTTCAAAATTTCTTATTGTCCGCAGCGGATTGTTCGCCGTTGGACGCGACATTTTCAAACGGGTATTTGAGCTGTTCTGAAGGCAGCCGTGTTGGTTCGTCTTGTTTCGCAATCTGCCAGACTGGATATGAATTAGTCGGCGCGAGCACGATCGAGTGCGTGGCATCTGCGGGCTTTGCGTCCTGGAACGCACGACGGCCCGTTTGTCGAGGTGAGTATTTCAGTGTTTAAATATAAGTGAGATTTTCCTATATAACTCTTATGTATTGTACAGCATTGTGTAGTCCTACAACGCCGGCGGCGCCCCGATACGGTAAAGTTGGTTGTACGGACGGCAATGAATTGGGTTCGGTGTGTACCTTCGAGTGCGATACCGGGTATAATTTGGTTGGATTCGGATCTACCGTATGCTTGCAAAAGTCGCAAGGCGCTTCGTGGAGTAGACAGACACCGTTTTGTGTTGGTGAGTCAATCATGATTGTCGATATATACGAGTATCATTCGTTATAACGTTACGGCAGTATGAATCATCTCCCACTACCTGACCTTTAATCATGGAGCACAGCTCTATATTATCAATATCTTGAAAATATTAACTTCAATTACGATACTTGGCAGCTAAATGTGGAGATTCACCGCCTACCGCACCGGCCAAAGGATCGGTGTTCTGCACTAACAGCAATGAGCTCGGGTCTGTGTGTACCTACACATGCTTCCAGGGACACATAATGGACGGCGAAGGGACGTCGGTATGCGTAAAAAATCGACGGGGAGCACTTTGGTCCAGCGAACAGCCCACTTGCATACGTGAGTATCGATGACTTTAGCCCAGGGTTGTAAACAGGTCACAAGGTTTTGAGTCACAAGTCAATCTTACATTTACAGTTTTGACTCGAGTAAAGAATAGAATAGAACAATAACGGATATACGCGCATTTTCCGACTCAGTCGGTACGGTTGAATACCCAGAGGTACACTGCCGAACCGGCTAAAAGCTGTATTTTCGGAAGTCCTATATAGCTGGCGACCCGGGCGCTCAAATTTGGTCGTAATAAGCTAGTGCCGCACTGATTCCTAAAATGCAAACTAAAATCTGGCCAAGGCAATGGAATCACCCCGAAATAACCCTCAAAGTCGTAAAATCGGCATTGTTTCGAACAATCGCTCGACACATTTGACCATCGTTATGGTCCTTATGTTGCTCCTATTGTTTTGAACAATCGGCTTTGGCGGCTATTTCACAATCGTTACATTGTCCTGCCCTGACCAGATTTAAATTTGTGTTTTCGGGATCAGTGTGACATTAGCTTTCGATTAAGGCCTGTGTTATTATATTTGAGGGCTCGGGTCACCAGCTATAGGACTGCCAGTCATGCTGCTTTTAGCCGGGTCACCAGTACAATTCTCTGGGTATTCGAGTGTGACGACTCGAGTTGCGCATATATACATAGGTTAGTAATCTATGAGTAAAGTGAAGGGCTGGAATACTAACTTATTTACTTACATTTACATCATTTACCACTATTTCATCTACACAGCAACATGCGGCAATTCATTGCCCGAAGCGCCGAGACACGGGAGAGTAAATTGCACCCGTAGAGGACGATTGGGTTCTGTTTGCTCCTTCAACTGCGACAAAGGCCATACGCTGGTCGGAAAGAGCCGAATGGAATGCATAAGGAGAGGGAATGGGGCTCAGTGGACATCGGCACCTCCTGTATGCAACGGTAGGTGTTATAAGCCTATAATTACACACTGTGATCAGAGTTGATATTCTAGGAAATTTTCAATCTTTCCAAAATAGATTAGAATCAAAATTATAGCTACAACGTTTGTTCCGAATTAGATTCTGATTTGGATGACTGATTTCTCAAAAACTTTTACATTGAATGAAATTTCGAATTAGAAAGGAATACAACGAAAATGAAGTTCATATCAAATACGAGTTCATTTTCGTAACCCCGAGAATGACAAATGTCTGCATACTAAGATTGGTTCGTTTCGCGCTATACAGTTCTCCTGTAGAATTTTCAGGATAACAAAAATCAGATTCCAATTAAATTGTGAGCACACAACTTAGATCATAACTAGATCAACGGCATTTCGTTCTAATTGGTCTTTTTATACTATAGGAATTATCTAGTTTTCCAAGAATCACTGTAATAACGCACATATGTGATGTATGTTATATATGAGTATTTTAGGCTATATATTACACATATGTCATGTGCGCTTATTGAATTGTAATAATCTTATACAGCGAGATGTAACCCGGCGGTGCCGGCTCGTCCTGAAAACGGAGATCTGCTGTGCAGCAACGGAAACGAAAAGGGTTCAGTTTGTAAATTCCAGTGCGAATCGAACTTCAGACTTGTCGGAGACGAAATCACCACATGCGTGGATGGGGGCGTAGGAGCTGCCTGGAGCTCGGACTCGCCAGTTTGCGCACGTATGTTTTTTTCGATGTGAAGGATATAAGTTATTACTAATCTGTTCTCAATCTGTAGCAGTATGTTTACCAAATTATTTTGCATATCATACATCCCCGTGGGCAACGAACCATGTATCAGTCGTCTCAAACCCCCTGACCTGTTGTTTGTTTATTGCATGTGGTTACTTGTGGACTTTTATGTTGATCTAATTGAATGACAGCACGATAAACGTTCTGTCAATATCAACCATGTAGAATTTGCATGACAGACACAATCAAGGAATGAAATGTAGGCTACTGCAATTTCTGTTCCAGATCTATCGCGCTTCTTTGTGGTGCTTTGAACACTGGAACTTCATGCTCGTTGTACGGGCGTTTGGGAACTGCTCCTAATAGACCTCACTGGCGTATCGTTGTGTTTGTTGATTGATTCGTTGATCGAAACTATAATTCTCGTGATAATATACCTCTTGGTGGAAATAGGGGCGTATAATTTCGGTACTCAAAATATCGGGTTTCGCTACTCGATTGGAATCATTACGATTGATAATGTAGATTCGATTACTCGATTACCGTGCCCAGTACCGCTCATAACTGAACTCTTGGCTTTTTTTCCATTTCCAGCGACATGTCAACCTTCCAAACTGCAGGCTCCGGCGAACGGAAACCTAGAATGCACGGACGAAAATAACTTGAGATCAACCTGCTCCTTTTCGTGTGAGCACCGTTACGATTTAGTCGGCGACGAGACCGTGGTTTGCGAGCAACGAGGGGCCGGAGCATCTTGGACTTCGTCACCCCCTGCTTGCATCGGTGAGACTGAATTAAATAATTTTCTTCCTACTACACTGTCATTCGTGGGAAACTCCTTCACACTATACGCAGATTGAACTTATTTATGAACTCTCGTAAGTTGTTAACAACGCGTCGTTGAAGTGAAGTGAATCCCAAGACTGCTTTTCCCTGACAGTATTTAGTAGGTCAAAAATTAGTGTTTCAGTATTACAATCCGGTAAAGTAGACGTATTATACAGGGAAAACTTCTTGAATTCGTCAAACAAGTCGCTAATCCACCTGCTTAAATGAAACAAGTAGATAGAACTATGTAATTCAAAGTTTATATGTAGTAAATCTGGAAGTCGAACAAGAACAAGTACATATAGTGCAAATATATAGAAGTAGCACACTAACAAAACCACTGGAGTAAGTGATACAAGTAGATAACGCCTACTTGAGTAAGTGACACAAGTAGATAAAGCTACTTGGGTGTCGTGGAAACGTAGAATTACCTCATCGATGATGACCTCCAGCTATTAGGGAGGCGATAAAGATATCTCGAGCTCAAAATTAGCGACCACCGATTAACTGACAGACGTATACGCCACCTCGACCAGATCTACTTTACAAAACTACTTATTCGTATACTTTTCAGCCCTTTCATAATCTACTTCCACTTGCAGTAGTTTTGGTACATCTACGAAATCGTTACTTCTACTCGCAAATGGGTTGAAATTTAGGGCGTTAAATCTACTTCTACTTGAGTAGCAACGTGGACTACTTTGATCACGTCTGGATATACCTCTACATGTGCTCACGTACTCTGAAGCAAATAATTCACAAAGCCACGTGGTGTATTTTATTAATTTAATTTATTGTAATTTATTACCTAATTAACCTCTGAATCGCTCAAAATGTTCATTACTTAAATTCCGTATTTCAGCGAGATGCACCAAGACTGAAACACTGCTAGTGAACAATGGCACCGTTTCGTGCACGGACGGCAACGAAATTGGGTCCCTTTGCTCTTTTGGATGTGATCCGGAATACACGCTGGTTGGGTCAGATACGGCGAGGTGTGCCGAACAGGTTATTGGTGCAGCGTGGAGTACCGAGAAACCAAGATGCAATCGTAAGTCACTGGATAGAATTTCAGTCGCATTATCACACATAGGTCGAAAGGCTATACCATTTAAAGCAAGCGTTCTAAACCTTGTTTACACCGTCGGCCTTTCAAGAAATTCCAAAAATAAAACATTGGCCCCCTACTATTTTCAACTGTTAGAAAATATGAAGATACGGTATTTAAATTTAAAAAATTGTTTATTCAGTAAAGGGTACGTAGTTGAAGTATACACACACTGTAAACATAACAGTACATTGATTAGTTATTACATATTGAGTTAATGTGATGGTTGTTTCCAAAATGTCTTAATTTCTGGTTTATGGAGGGAAGTAAACTCAAGATCCAAAAGTAACTTGTTGCTGTTCTAGCAATTTTATTGTTTTTTTTTCTATTTCTTTTGATGCATAGTACTATAGACCTAAAAACTTGATAATTTTTCCTTGCGACCTGAAAACGGCTGATGACCCTCAGCTTGGGAACCTCTCATTTACAGCATTCTCAAAATGCCTAGCAATATCTCATAAAAGCGATACTACATCGCATGTATACCAATTATATGTTTGCACTTTGTTTGTCTTTGCTAAAAGCATATTTTAATACGAGTCAGTTATATATTTCCCGATCATCAATCAAAGCACGAATGAATTAATGTGACTTAATTGTTCAGCGCGATGCGCGAGACATCCCCGGTTCATGCGAAGAGGACAGGTGTCGTGCACAAATGGCAAGGAGCTTGGATCGGTATGTACGTTCGAATGTAATGATGGATTTGCGGTGGAGGGAGAATCGGAAATAGAGTGCGTTGAAGAGAATTTCAAAGCGCGATGGAACTATCCACTACCCAAATGCATAGGTTAGTAGAGTGAGATTATGAATCGTCTTTAATATCGATTTGGCATGGTTGTATTGTCCAAAATGCTTACCGCAATGGAATTGCTAGTTTTCTCATATCGTTTATGTTTATGACACCGAGTCATTTGAGTGCAGTTTGTTGGTCAAGGCAATATTTTTTTTTTAAATCTCACTATCATTCTGTTCAGCACGTTGTCCACCGCTAACATCGCTCACGAGAGGACAGATATCTTGCACGCGGGAGAACGAAATAGGATCTTGGTGTTCATTTACTTGCGACCGCGTCTATGTTCTAACGGGCGAGGGAACAGCAAGGTGTGTCGAACAAGAGGATGGGGCAAGTTGGAGCAATCCGCCTCCTTTGTGTGAAGGTTTGTGTTGCAGTAGTTGCAATGGAGAATTAAGCTGAGGGGACTGTATTTGTAGCGTCGTTAGTCATTTTTCGCTAACCGATGACCGGTTTATCAGCTCCTGCCTAAATTTTACATTGTACCATCGAACTGCACTCTGCAAATATATTTACAGCACGCTGTAGGCCAATGACACCCCCTCCTCCAACGAATGGCGTCGTGGTATGCAACAAGAAAAACGAGGTCGACTCCGTGTGCACCTTTCGATGCAAGCCTGGTTTTACAATGTTCGGCAGTAGTACCACTACATGCACTGAGAACTTCATTGGTGCTACGTGGGATAAAAAGACTCCAACGTGCATAGGTGTGAGTTAGGGCTGATACCTCTCTAGTTTAGTTTTGTACGATGACGATTGATGCCGTCACGCATGACTTTCCATATTAACAGTGGCTGCTGTGTCAACTCAATATGCTGTCATATAAATATGAATACATTATTAAATTGTATATTGAAATACTCTACCTCTGGTGAAATTTTGCTCGATGATTCTCAGCAACATGTGGAGATGAACCCACGAACCCACCGAATGGCGGCAACATTACGTGCTCGAAAGGAAGTGCGGTTGGATCCATTTGCTTATTCACGTGCGGCCAGGAATATACGCTCGTTGGAAGTAACAGGATGAGGTGCATAGAAAGAAGTAGAGAGGCGTCGTGGGACGTCAAACCGCCAAGCTGTGTTCGTAAGTACCTATAAGTCAATGATTCTTAATCGGGGTTGGCTGAAGGAACTCGTATTGCATAAGTCGCACTGAATTGTAGCAATTATTCATTATAATAATTTGTTTTTGTTTCTGCCATGCTTTCATCCTTTTGTTATCGCTTTTTAAAGTTTTCGTTGATGCACAGTTTATTTTGTGCGCCATGCAATTGCATAGTAATGTATTGGATATGTGACGTGGCAGATTATTGCTTTTGTGACTCGGAGAAATGCGTGGTTCAGATTAGCGAAAGGGTTCGACAGTTCAGTAAAGGTGAAAATCACTTGACCTAAGCATCATTCCAAAGGTGTGACCTTTTATATCATCTGAGATCAGTACATTAACCCAAATAATTTCTTTTTTATGCATATATGACTCGGGAATACTATTTTAGGAAAATGCGATCCCGCTGTTCCGCAAGCGCCAAGGCATGGTTCGATCAGCTGTAACAAAGAAAACGAAATTGGTTCTATCTGCACGTATACATGCGATCCCACATATTCTATATCTGGAAGCAGAAAAACGAGGTGTGTGCGACAAGGGATAAAAGCATTTTGGGATGAGCCGACTCCTAGATGTATCGGTGAGTGTCTTAAAGATCAACTTATATGGAAATCAATCACAATTGAAAAACATGTAATAATAAGTCATTTGTCATTTGTCAATTTGTCATTTTTGGGTGTTTTGGTCGAAGAGCAAGGTACTAACAAATTTAAAACTAACTGTCTTCTGGAAACCAGTATTCGCAAGCCTTAGACGCAGAAACATTGACCCCGTATAGGCACCCCGACCCTCGTGCATTTAGACTATAGAGTACTACTGATGAACTGATCGGGTAAGAAACTCAATATGGAGCTTGGAAGTGACGTCGTTGATACGATTGTTGATATACAATATTTTGAATTCTCTACTATAGTTGCTGACCCTTACCCCTGATGAGCGTCAGCCGAAAATATTCGAGTCTATTGGAATATATGAATATGATATTCAATTGTATACTGAAATTGTGTAAATCCAAGAGTCCCTTTCTATCAATATGAATCCACCTGAATACGATTATTTGAAGTGAGCTATATAGTACGCCCGCCGCCTGTAAAACAGTTTTATTATTTCACCATCAAGGTGACTGCTCACGTATATCCACGATCGTGCCTCGTAACGCAAGAGTGATGTGTTCTGACTCGAATAAGGCTGGCTCTGTTTGTACATTCCAATGCGACAACGGGCTATCTCTCGCCGGCAACCGACGAACTGTATGCCTGGACGATGGGGACGAACCGAAATGGAGTAAGGAATCTCCAGAGTGTGTCGGTAGGGCAGTGTATTTGACACGGTAACGAATCGGAGACTTTTAAAACGATTTATATTACGAACAGCACCGTGCTTTCCCCTCACTCCCAAATCTCCACGAAACGGAGGCTTGGCTTGTACTGATAGAAACCAAGTAGGTTCTGCATGCACATTCCGGTGCAACGCGGGGTATCAATTAGACGGGGACTTGTGGACGACCTGCAGGTCCATCAATGGGAAGTCATCTTGGGGTGAAGCAAAACCTACATGTGTTGGTGAGTAATTTAATTTATTAAACCAGGTTAACTATACATGTCCGCTGAATAAACTTTCACAATACCTCGGCATATAACACGCAACGGATTATTCATGAAACAGTCGGATTATTCATGAAATACGTCCGGACAATAGCAGTTATTATTATTAATAATAATATTGTCATTATTGTCTTGCTTAACACACAGTTATGAAGTTTATTGTCCTTTATGCTTTGTGGACCCGCTAATCATTGAGTGACGACCTCGAAACTTGGCACATATGTTGGATGACATCATCGAGATGTGTAGGCTTTACAAAACCTTGTCAACCATCTCAGTGTGGAACACCGTTAAAATCAATACAGACCGATGCCGGTTTTTGCTTAAAAGCTGCATGCATATTGCATATGTATCGGCAATAACAAATGGCGCAAAGTCATTCAAGCGCGAGCCGCGCGATTTTAATCGGTGCCCTGATTGCCCCCGTAACCTTTGAGTAGCCTACACAATGATGCACGACGACACGGATATTGTAACGGTTCGATATATTTTATTACGTAATATGTAAACAAAAGCTACTACGTAGTGTAGGTAAACTGGCGGTAGTGTTTATTGTTAATCTGGATTTTCCGGTGTAAAATGCAGCCAAACGCCATAGAACGTAATTATGTATCTATTAACAGTTAGGTGCGCCTCCGAACCGGATGAACCAAGAAACGGCCGAGTCACTTGTACAAGAGGTAGTAAGCTACGATCTGTTTGCACATTCAAGTGCAATCAAGGTTTCAAGCTCGTGGGAAGTATCAAAGCGACATGCTTGAGATTAAGAAAGACTCCAGCGTGGAACAAGCCAACTCCCAAATGCTTACGTGAGTGTGGCCGATTTTTTGGGAAATTATCTCATTTTATGTTCTTCCCGAGCTGCACTTTCTTTCGCGTACAGGATAAAACTGCACTTTCGCCCAGAGATGGTCAGTTACGGAATACTTCTTCTTCGGACAACTGTAGTATAGTGCTTCCCAACCTTTTTCAGTTCCCGACTCACTATTAATGCAAGTTTTATTGTGCGAACCACAATGAGATATGACCAAGCGAATGGAAAACAAAGTACGGAGGAAAGAAGCAATGTATACTTTGCAATTAACTATTAATGCCAAAGTTTAGTTTGCGTATGTTATATACTATCAGATCAAGTATAGGCTTGATTGGCCTAATTTTCAAAGTAGGAAAATATCAAGAAATACCTTAAATTGAGGTTTACCTATCTATAGGCCTACACCTATTTTCGACCAACCACCCCGTGTAAGTTCGTAAGTATTACAGAAGTTTATTTTGTTTACTTGCAAAACTGCTATCATATCAATAAGTAGATTGCTGGTACCCCGTAACTACTGAAAGCATTCATCTAAGACATATTGAATTTAAAACTATAATGTGAAGAAATGCTTTTGCGACCCACCTAAAATATATTCGCGACCAACCAACGGTCGTGGCCCACTGGTTAGGAAGCATTTCTGCATATAGTATGTATGCCTATACTCGCAATACTTGCATTCCGATATTTCTCGTCTACTTGAGTAGCAGCGCTGACTAATTTAACCAAGTATGCTTCCATCTGATTTTAACAACTATTTCAGCCATCTGTACCGAACCAGCTAGTCTGGCTCCTCAACACGGGCGGGTGACGTGCACCAAACAAAACGCGATCGGCTCGATATGTCGGTTCACGTGCGACGAAGGTTACGAAATGGAAGGAGACGCTAGAGCAACTTGTGAGCGCGAGTTAGGCGGCGCTTCATGGAATAACAGCCCTCCGTCATGTGTTGGTAAGGCCTATATTTCCACTACATATTCGAGATGTTGTGATTTTAGACTGCTTTCAGTTCTATTTGCAAAGCGTTAGGCAAAGCCGTTTACTATGACTCTGGATATTGAAGTGTAGAAATTAGTTTTTTCTTCATTTATGTCAGTGATATTGTCATAACCCCGGTCCAAATCCCCCCGCTACCCATTCCCGAGAAAATATTTTCAAAGATTGCACCTATTTGCCTGAGTGATTCGATTCTCGATCGAGTGTTAGGCGACGAGTCACTCACTATGATATCATACGAGTTAGGACGGTATTTAAAGTTCAAATATGTACCTTTCATACGACCACAAAGAAAAATGGCTCGTTATACGTCACGTAAAGAGAGCGTGGTAATTCTTAGACCATTCATAGGCCTTCATTGGACTTAATGGCAATGCTGTTGGTCAATAAGGGCTTCACGGAAATGTCATTTCCGCTAACATCAATAGATTTGCGATACACGTTTCGTATATGCTGCGTTACGACCACTTGAGGTTTTGAGGCTTCTTCGTTCGGGAAAAAGGGATACAAACTATGATTATCGTTGATATTTTAAAACTCTCGAGTGGAAAGGAGCGATCATTTCAGAACTTGGAATAAAAATCGTCTTTCATTATTTGACGATAAAATCATTTTAATTAAAACTCGTTTCGGATTAGCCGCGGAGATGCATCTTGCCTCCGATTGATATGTGATACATCAACCAAGCCGAAGTTTTGGGATTACCTACTTCAGTACCTGTCAGACATGTCCTTGTATGTCCTTGTATGTCCTTGTTATGGCGTGTTTTGACATTGAGTAAGAACTACAAGACGACTATAATCCACTAACCACTGCGTATCACACGTCTTCAGCTCGCTGTCCGCCTCTGCCGAAGTCATCAAATCTGCTGATCTCTTCGTGCAGTGACGGAAACAACGTAGGCTCGGTATGTTCCTTCCAATGCCAACCCAGTTCCGAGCTAGTAGGAGCGGATGCGATATTTTGCGTACACCGCGGAGCGTCGCGAGGAGGCGGATGGAGCAGACCTCCTCCGTCCTGTATAGGTTGGTAAAGCTTTTTATCACGCTTCGAGACTAATTCTAACAATAAGACTTCAAGCTAGAATTATCTAGCTGTATCGTTAGACAGATTAGAGCGAAATGCTAATTCATGGATATCTTCAAGTTCTAGATATCCCCGGCTAAATTTAATCTAACTTGTGAACTAACTATGCTTCAATTTTAATACTAATCTGATATACATGAAAATGCTGTAGTAGGACTGTATAATGGGAAACGAGACATGCAAGCTTGGGGTACAGACATTTGCCATACTTGTGCTTACGAGAACGAACTCTGGTTTGATTCGATGTCTTTCTATTGCGATATTTCATTGAATTTAAATGTTCTAATTTTAATTATTTTAATTAATTTAAATTTATCTAATTTCCGGTTTTCCTGAATCAGACTGAACTTTGATTTTCTATGAACTGAACTTGAGTTCTGTTGCGTTTCGCTCAAATTATGAGTTTAATTCAATTTTTTCGCGAATTCAGAAATTCGAATTCAATCTCATTTATAAAATATTTCTATGCTCCAGTATCAATCCTAATCTAATTTCTGATTTATTGAAAATGTTACGGGATAATTGTATAGAGTGCGAGTCAAGCTTATGGTATGGGGAAATTTGTCATTATCATGCTTATGATAATGAACTCTGATTTCCTATGAATTAAACTTGGTTTGTTTTTTCTTTTAACACGAACTTTAAATTGAATTTCCATGTTTTTATGCGAATTAAGTAATTCGTATTGTAATTTAATTTAACAAAAACGTGTATCGTAGGCCCCGGTGTAACCATAACTCGAAGTCTGTTCTTACATGGAACAGATGAACATTCTCTAGTAGTACCATATACGGGCTGATAATCTTGATGTGCTTCCAGAAATATGCGACCCGTCAGTGCCAGCAGCCCCGGAAAACGGCGCCGTATCCTGCAC
>ATSW01006245.1:0-13636 GCA_000444245.1 Botryllus schlosseri
TCCCTGCGTGTCTCCGACTCAGCAATAGACGGAAAATTGAAAAACAAACTTAAAAGGATATTTTGCAAATTGGTATTACCACTATTATCATTGCAGAGTTGATGATGAAAAATTACAATGAAAAATTACCACGATGAAATTTACTTCGTTTTAAACAACAATAATGGTAACAATGCATGTGAAACCCTTTACAAAGCAGCCAAATCACCAATACAATCAACCATGTTATTGCAAATAAATGGAAATTGCCAATCCAAGAATAACATGTGATTGGGCAAGGAAGAATTCGAATCACATTGAATTCCTTATACATCGAGAGACCGCGTTGTGCCATAAATTGAAACGAATATAGGATTTGAACTGCAAAAAGGCATAGTTTGTAATATACAAGATTAGCACCGACGGATTATTGAAGAAGGTATTTTGCTTCAGTACAAGTTTCAATGCATGATTGGGCGGGACAAGACCACAAAGCTGGCACGATATTCTATGCCAAATTGAGATACTGATACAGTATCAATTATTTGCAACGTGATTAGTTTAGGTCCATACAACCGGTATTTACAAGTAACAAACAGGGCAATTTGACACCAGCACGCCGATATTTTGAAGGCAAAATTACAATTCAGTAGCAAAAAGTACCACATTCTCACGAGTGAATTTTCAAGGCTATTCGTCTCCTATGATATTTGCATGGTCAGAAGGTGGTCTGAACGAGAAAGGCGTTCCGTCTTTATCAAAGCTTTCAATGTTATAGCACAAGTTGGTAAGGAGTACATGTTTGAGGAGTTTATAAAATGCCCCATTTGTACTTGAATTGATGTTATTTACATTTTGAAGAGCAGCAATTTTGAATTGGTATCCTCAGCAGCCCCTTTGACACAAAAAGTGAGCATTGTACTTGAAACGCATTGCACTCCGCTGCATTCACATCAAGGGTAACATTTTATCAACAAAAAGCACTATGAAATGGTGTCTCAGAAATCCCAACATATTTTGGATCGCCGACATCGTTTCGCAGAAAAATACATACCACATTTGTAGAACCGTTCAAGTCATTATACCATTGAATAATATATTCATACTGAAATAAACCCAAATACATTCGTCTGACACTCGTCAGGGGTAATCGTCGGTACAGATTTCAAAAGAGCTTTGTTGATAAACAGTGCTCTATCACCGAATAATTATGATGTTACACGCATAGAAATTTTGAATTTTAGAGGTGAAGACATGGCAGATTATACACAAACTGATACCGGTACAGCTGTTGTCTCTTTTGAAATCAATAGTAGGCCTGGTTACAGACGATTAGTCTAGACAAGCGCCAGCCGAAAATATCCAGATGCATTTCAAATGAATGTACTATCCAAGAGTCACTTATGGCGTCATAACAGGTGGTACTCGAACGCTGGACTCGGAATCGAATGACCCAGATACCCCGATGATGCCCGGCACTGTGACTCGCCACCTTTGCACAGTTGATCAACAAGTCAGTCACACGCCGGACACTTCGAATTGGCTGCAGGGATTCCGTCAGTACGGAGAATTCGCGATCATAGAAAAACCAGGCGAGATCCCAAACGTCTTCTTCGAGAGCGAGTCCGACAAAATCTTTCCTTCGTCGAAGATGTCCGGTATATTTATCGGCGCCGTCTCCATAAAATCGATCTCGTCCACTTCGACCTTATCCTCGACGCGAGGCACGTCGCCTTCCCACTCCCGATAGATATCCTCAAAAAAATGCGCAGTAGACTTCAAGCAGTACGGATCAAACGGAAAAAACGACCCCAAAGGGTTGACTAAATCCGTTTTCGTAGACACCCCACAGATCGGCAAGGTGTGCCTGTCATTTTTCTCAATGATCGTGTCGCAGTAAGCAATTTGGTTTTTCCTCACAATCCTCGCAAACACATCGACCACAGTCCTGACGCAGTATTTGAGAGGGTTCAATCTACTCGTGACGATATGCTCAAGCTGCATTTTACGTATCATTTCAAACCCATCAGGCAGATCTAAGATTTGATCCACTCTAAACACGAGCACATAAAACAGAGCTTGACACGCGCTGTAAAAGACGCCGTGCTTGTAAGCGTCTTGCACGCTGTTGCAGTAAGAACTGGTCTCCTTCTCTTTAAGATAAGAATGAATCCAAAGTGTCAACGAATTTAACACAGCAATCGCGGTTCCCGCATCCACAAACTTGGCTCGGGAGGCAAAGCTTGCGATGTAACACAACGCCGTTTGGCGAGTCAACACCGGCAAGCTGAAATTCGTGATCTTGAGCCACAAGCGCTCTTGAAACTTTTCTTGGAATTTGCCAGCGAAACTACACACGTAGAACACCGCAAATTGTGTGTGCGAGCATTCATACGCAGGGAGAACTATCTTTTCAAAAATGGACATCAGCTCGTCAAAAATCGCGTCAGATCGGCCTGTTAGCAACCCGTCCGCGTAGCAGTTATCGCGGATGTACCGCAGCAGAATACCCATGAGAGTATCTAACTTCTCTACGTACATTTCCTGATGCTTACCCGGATTCCGATCTGCATCCATTTCAAATACGCTTTCTTCGTCTTCGTTCGATTTCAAAATAACATGCTTAGGACATTGCAAATCGAGAGCCAGCACTTTGCTTACAATGATACTCAATACTTTCCGTCTTAACGAAGGCTGATATCTGGTCATGACAAGCATGTTTTTGACGTAACTTTCCACGATCAAAAGCTCTTTCTTTATGAACGGAAAGCGGCTTGACAACATAGGCTCTACGAGCGCTATTGTCATTGGGATTAGGATAAATATTCTTTGCAAAGCGCCATGCACTAGTTCGAATAAATCCTCATGACAAACGATTGGAGCACTGTCTTTTTTAGGGCTCGCGGCAGGGACAAAATGCATCAGCAGGCAGTGTAGAATCCTGGCTTGATGCACGGAATTGTGTGCTATCAACTGCACCAAAAAGTCAAGATACAGTTCCATGACTTTTCTCTCCCTGTGCGCCCATTTCACCGCCAATATTTCGTCTACCAAATCGCTTTTGCTTTTGTCCAAAGTGCTGACCACGGCGATAAACTGTTGGAGTAATTCCACAAGTTGAGGAGATTGGAGATCAGGGTCTCTGAGTTGTTGCACGATGATAGTGTAGTTATCGTCAAGCCCCCCTTCCTTCTCTTTGATAACTTGGGCGACGCGGCCGCCGAACCGCACGGATTTCATGTCTTCGGAATGGTGCGCGCAATCTTAGGCGGCAATTACGTTACCCTAATCGACTACAAGAGAACCCTGTAAAAGAGAAGGATATCTTGAAATATAATTGCATTTTCAACGTGGACATCGTTGCCGAAAAATAGTGGGAGAAACTGCAACATCGACGGATAAAAAATGCTGCAGATATTGAGTTGTTATTCACAATACATGAAATAGTTGCTGGGCACAACGATTCTTCAAGTCAGTAATGAGTGTGGATTTTTTTTCTATTCAAATTATGCGACTTCACATGAAAAGTAATATCGTAACGAAAATATATAGTTTTGATACTCTCTTTACAACGTGGGCGCCTCGAAACCTCACTCTGTCGTAACCCAGCATCCAGAGCATTTCACATATTAAAAAAGGCCAGTAATATTCATGGAAATGCCATTTCGGTTCTGGATTGATCTAGCCTAGCCACAGTTGGCTGTACTTGCCAAGGTCAAGAATTACAAAATGTGACATATGCGACAAGTTCACAAATATGATAGATACCGGCACTTAGGCTGGTAAGGTGTCATAATATGTGGTTCACGACTACTCGTTTTTTCCCTACTTAATAATAAAGGGTCAATGATTTGCGAATTTTAGAAGCTAAATCGTGAGAAACCCATACATTAATGGATCACTATGCTACGAAAGAGAGACCTGATTTTCACTTCAAACAATGCACAATAAACTCCGTCGTACTGTCAACTTGGATCGAACTGGTTTTCAGTCATTACTTAATCAAAATCAAGGTTCACAGCAGTGTTAATGTGATATCGCAATAAATGTTAGACCCAGTAAAAATGTTGAGCGTGCAATAGCAGTCGAGCGTTATTTACGTTTTTAATAAATGAATGGACATGACTGCACCACCTCAATATCAGACAAGAGTCAATTTGAATCAATATCGAAATCTGTTACACAGCACCATCATGCAATTCATCACAGGAATTCGAATAGATAGTTTGCTGGAACATGTTCTCCAAATTGGTGAAATGTGTGATCCATCATTTCATCATCACTACTGCCATTTTACTTATAAGCTCATCAACGACTCTAACGAGGTAAAATACACCGTACAGTTGACGAACAGACTATATGAAAACCGCTGGGACAGTAGGCCCCATGCGGGACCAGTAGACACACAGACCAACTCCGGTAATCAGATTGAACATCTAATAATTAGGGGAAAACAGTGTACAATTCTCCCCACTTGACTCGAAACACGACAATTAATACTTAAACCGAACAGCACTCCAAGCATCATGCCTACAAACGTCCAGGGTTGTAACCAAATCACAATGACTTTTATAGTTTTGACTCGAGTCATTTTCAATTCAGCAGAGTGAAATCCAAGTCCGAGTCAGGGAGCAACAGTAGAGTACAAGTCATGGTGTTAGAACTAGAGTCCGAGTCATAGTGTTTACTGTTCAATATCGAGTTCAAGTGATGTTCAATACGCTTCTGTGAAACTTTGGGAGATATCGAAGGCATCGGATTTATAATGTACTCATCTTTTACAGTCTAAACATGCTTATTTAAACATATAAAAGACAGTTTCTGTAGCTAATTTTTGATGATTGGTCCTGATAATACGAGAATTGTCGAATCACATAGAATATGTCGAGCCAGGCGTGTAGCCAGCTGATAAATAACGGTGTGGGGGGTTGAAATAAAAGCTGGGGTTTCGAATTTTTTCGAATTTACTAATATCGCATCAATTCATTAGAGTTGAGTGCATGCGTAAATGACAACTATGCAATCTCCTCGTGTTGACGAACTTACGCATATAAGCTAGCCCAACAACTCCGGAACTGCTGTCAATTAGCGAGTCCATAATCTCTCATGAACAATTAAATACGCGAGCTTATCAAAGCGTATTACGCAGCCTAGGTTACAATTTGAGCATTTCAAATCAGCATGCAAGTAACGGCATTGTCTCCAAGCCATCGCGAGATAGGTGAGCCATCGCGAGATATGTGCCACAGCATGATAGGCCCGAGACGCGTTAGTTAGAACAGCCGGGAAAGGACGGGGTTTTGCGTTTCAAAATGAGAGGGTTTCGACCCCCGAAACCCCCCTGGCCACGCGCCTGTGCCGAGCCATAAGACTTCGTCAAGTCATGAGCAATGATTCAAGCACAATTCGAGTCCATACACAAATCGACTGAGTTGAGTCGTTCTCCATTTTGAAGAATATGAGACTCGAGTCATTACAACCCTGCTAACGACCCTCGCGCCTGGCGCAATCATCACTAGAGCCGGGTCACGTTGGCTGGTCTGGCTCCTTATCATCGCCCTCATTAAGGAACTTCTCCCAATTGTCCAACCTCTCCTCCCTTTCCCTATCGGTCTCTTCGACCTGGTAATCAGTCACCCCGTCCCACGGGGCACACTCCACCTTCTTCTCTGCAAACCACCGCCCGTTCATTGCCTCGACGCAAGCCGTGGCCGCGTCAAAGTCTTTAAACGCAACCGAGCACACCCCATCCGGGTGTCTGTCAAATACCAACACCTTTTTGACAGGGCCAAATTTTTCACACTCGGTTCTAAGATCGTCGCGAATGTCCGTGATAAGGGTTGCGTCCTGGTCGAATTCTTTCGGGTCAAACATGTTCTTAAAAATAATGACGCGCTCGCTTTTTTTGGCCGCTTCCTTCCGGGCCAGGCGCCAGTCCAACATGGTTTCGTGCTGTTTCCGAATTTTCACTTTCTCCTTTTTACTCAACATTTTCGGTTTCTTACTAGGATCGTATGAGCCTTTTAATTCAAAATTAGCTTTTTGAACGGATATCTTATTTTTCCTGACATCAGACTCATCCAACAGCTGTAAAGCCAGGTCAAGCGACTCGCTTTTCAAGTAACAGCAAAGTCCGTCGCCTTTCAAATTGCCGTCTTTGTCTTTGTAGAGTTTTAGTTTTGGCTTGCCCGTGTGAGGATTGGTCATGATGATCCCGCATTTGGACATGAGAGCCTCGAATTCGTCCAGGGTAACGTCGGTAGGCAGCCCTTGGACGTAGACGTTGGTGTTGTTAACCTGAAAGAGAGAGATTCATCATATCGTCAACTGATGAGGTCAAAAAGTACACGCGAATTTGAGGTACCGTACTTGACAAGCCCTGGGCACAATGATTCAACTTGATTCTGAACAGAGTATCAATTCGAATGATTCCAGCCCAGTAACAATGATTTTTTCGAGTACGCTTCACGGCACTATGAGTTAATTTATCAACAAGAATTATAGTGTCAATACCATACTATTTTCCACTGCAGAAGGCCATAAACTGAATTGGCCGTATTGCAGCATAGAAAAACATATAGTACGGTAGGCTACCAAGTTGAAATGACACAGCCGTGAAGTCGCGATAAACCCACAGCGTAGTCACACAGGAATATACCAAATATATTCTTTTTAACCGGCTGGCACCGGTGGGTTTTTTTGAAAAATTTTGCGTCACTTTTCAAAACTGTAAAACACGACCTCAATGGGATAGGAAATCAACAAGTAATATATCGTTGGATTCAGAATTTCAACGCCTAACCAACCACGCCGCGAAGTGACACGAGAGCAGGACCACCAACTGTGTATATAATCACGAAGACGAGATAGCCTTGTCGTAAAAATGGGCAAGTCTTGATTATTTCCTTATAGAGTCTACCTACAACATATACCTAGTGCGTGCGGATAAGAAGCCTGCGGGTTATTCACCGCGACAGAGATATGTCTTTTATCCAACAAGCAATGAGTGACCGCTTTTGCTTAACTACCGTAATTCCATTGATACTTTCAATACACAGAACGTTTCACCATAAATACGCAATCTGACCCTCTATAGCCTATTCTTTATTAGTTGCATAAAATGTATCAGGGCTGTATAAAAAAATTTTCCTTCAGATCTCACTGGCTACTTGATAAAATTGTTAGATTGGTGAAAAAACCGCTGCACACCAACTTTAGCTCCATTCCAACTAGGGTTGGATTATCTGGATAACGGTTAACCGGCTAACCGAAGGTTTTTTTAGTATCCGATATCTGGATATAAATCTGCCGGTTAACCGGATAAAATAGTATCGGTAATAATACGTTTTACACTTTTAGGAAGCTTCAATAAGTCGTATTATCAGTGTTGCGCTCCGCCAATTAGCGAGATACCTCAATGCAGTGTGTAACGCGGCGCAATCTCCCGCTGTGAAGATCGCCAAATTAGGTCATTGATTACCTCGGCTATAGTTGCTGGCCGGATTTTTCGAGTCTTCAACAAGCCTATAGTTCCGCTGGCAGAATCCCATCTGCAATAGGCTGTGGACTTTATACCATCACTGGCCTACATAATCACACCTGCATTGGCTTGATGCTCACGATATTATCACTGGCCTACACAATCGCATCTGCAATGGGCATGGTACGAACGATACCATATCATCCCTGGCGTAACCATCGAGTCTCGGGCCTGGCATGCGTTGCCTCCTATCTCTTGGTGACTTGGAGACAATATGACGGTAAGACTATTATGATCAGCGATTGTGATTAATGAGTGACATCGCGAAACTTGATGACATCGAATGTTCGCATTTCGCAAACATGTTCGTGCGTGCAAGCGTAATTAATTTCCACTGATACTAAATTCGAAAAAAAATCGAAACCCCCTCGTTTTATTTAAGACACCCCCCCTTATTTTTAGGCTGGCTACGGGCCTGATCATGTGAATTTCCCATGGAGGAATTAGAGCGAGCTATCATGTCGGCCTCAATTCCAGTATCAACTACTCGTCCTTCCAGTACTGGACACCTAAACAGAAGAATGGGCAAAAATAAGGCGCTGCTTACTATATTCAGCCCATTTTGTGGAAGCAGAAAGGGCATTTAATACGTGTGGACTCATTGTTACAAAACTCTAGTCCCGGCTACAGGATGCCACTATTGATGCAGTGTACTTTATAAGGAGGGAGTTGCAGAAGTAGTGAACATTAAATTTGCGTGATTTTTCTCGTATTCGCTCGTACTGCGCGTGTACGTATAAATCTACAATAACACTGCGTAATGATTTTGCGATACATTTTTCATGCAGATCTCGTGAAATCGATTATCTCACTTAGCATTCATTATCCGGTTAACCGGTTAGCTAAATTCCAAATATCCGGATATATCCGTTATCCGGGTAGTGAAAATTATTGATATCCGAACTAACCCTAATTCCAACCACTAGAAGCGAAGTTATTGCAGTAGAAAAATTTCTAATTCAATGATTTTATAATAAATAATGAAAGAGTTAGTCACCGTAAATATATACTATTTTATTCAAATCCAAATTTTTCTACTGCAATAACTTCGCTTCTAGTTGTTGGAATTGAGCCAAATGTGGTAGCCTATGCATCATCTCTACTGACAGATTAACAATTTTATGGGGTTGACAGAAAAATTTTGAAATTTTATTTTTTCATTTCTTAACGTTAAATTCAAAACTTTCTACTGCAAGAATCTCGCTTCTACTGGTTGGAATTGAGATAAAGTTGGTGCGCAGCGTTTTTTTCACCAACCTAACAATTCTATCACATAGCCAGTGAAATCTGAAAGAAATGTTTTTTGAACAGCCCTTTTGCGCCTATCTGAACTTTCTACATCATTCATACTGTTCAAAAGTCACAACTGAGTAGCCTGCTACAATACTGGAGTACCCGACGCCTAATACTCGTTTTGGAATCGCATCACTACAATGTGCTCGATCTTGCCCAGCCCTAGTTATGACTAAGCACACTAGAGTAATGAAAATAGTTTCGTAGAGAGGGAAGACTCGCGGCCGATTTAATTCACACATGACATTACCTGCGACGGGTCAAACCACGTGGGTTCGGCAGCCTTCCTTTTCGGGGCTTCTTTTTTACTTTTTTTGCTCTTGTTATTTCTCGCGTGTTTATCGGCAACCCACTCGTTTTTGTCCTTGTCCCAATTGTAAATCACCCCAGATTTGGGGTCCGTGTACGACGTTCCGCCGATGGCATTGTGGCCGTAGGGGTACATGACTTTCCCGTCTTCAGCCACCCATAAGTTCCTGTCCGGGTCCCATTTGTATTCGACCCCCGATTTAGGATCGGTGTACACGTGACTTGAATTAGGCTGTTGATCGGAGTCCTCGCCCTTAGATTCTAATTCCCAATTGTTCTTCTCCAAATTCCAAACGTAGACAGTGCCGTTCGCGTGGGTGTACCTGCACCGTGTCCCGTCCTGGTTGGGTTTCGGCGCCCAACAATTTTTCTTGAGGTCCCACAAAAATGTGACTTTCGTGACGGGGTCGATATAAGTCTGCTCCCTTTCAGATTGGTCGGCCGGACCGTAATTGCCCTGGTATTTCATTAGTATGTCCACGTTGAACTTTGGGAACCAGGCCTTTTTCTCTGCGTCCCATTCGTATTCCGTACCATCTTCATCCACTTTGACTTTTGGTTTTCCCGTCGCCGATTCTGCGTCTGACTTCTGCTGCAGTTCGAGCTGCCTCTGAAATTCTTGGTACGTCTCCGAGTTCAGAGCCATGCTGCCCCAGAGTTCTGTAACATATGGAACCAAGTCATTTATGACCTGGATAATTGAGGTAACGGAAGTACACTTCAACAATATATCCATATTCATTCATTTTCATGCCGGTAACGTCAATCATATTTAGTGCTACGATTGTTGATAGACAATTTTTTTCCAATTCCCTGCTAGTTACAACGATTAGACCACCGCTGGCAAGTTTCAGCAGAAAATAGTCGTGTTTATTTCAAGCGGCTATGTTTTCAGCGGAGGAGGTCAAGGCAACCATTTTCCAAACTCAATTAAATCAATACCGAAGTACGAGTAAAGGTAGCGATTCCCGAACAACTGAAAAGAGAGTATTCTAGGCGTAGTTTTGACTAAAATTACGCCAACGGTCAAGTACCAATGGAAGTAGTTATAAAACCGTACACGCTGCCTTTTTTTCGGTCTGAAGTATCAACATAGTGCCTTTGCACTTACTTAATGGCCTTATCTCTCTGATAAAATAACAGTTAATTGGTAAATTTTGATTTTACCTGGTCCCCCTCCAGTATATTTGTCCATCGCACAATTTCGCTACAGTGATTCATTATAAATCTAATTTTTGTATGACAAATCTGTAGTAAATCAAGAAAAAATCGAGGCGTTTTGCAAAGCTACTATCGAGACATATCTAATGCTAATAGTTCGGCATAGGCCTACCATGGCTCTTCGTCGCAGAGCTTCATAGCAAACTTTGATAACAAACTCCGACTTGTTACGAACCGAGCGCGATTTTTGCCGCACTATTTCCCAATTATTAATCTCATTCAATGATAAGTTTTGACGAATTAAGCAATTCTAATCGTAATCCAATTTTGTAAAAATCGTCGTTATCATACCAATTCTAACCTTATTTGGGAAAGAACTGTCCTGTCCGTGTTGTAATTTTTAAAATATGTTAAGTATGAATTTGTGATAAAAACTGCTGGTGTAAATTCCCATTGTAATGTAGTTTATGATTTAAAATGTAGGTATAATTGTGATTGCAACATTTAATACGAAAACTGTGCAGCTCTAACCCGAGCTCTCTCGTTACTGACCATATTTTGTTTTCAGGGCACTTTCACTTGAAGAGCTGCTGACGCACAACTACTTTTTCATACTACGAATAGCAGAATGTGGTTTATGGATTGGTTTGTGTCACTTGCGAGTAGAATTATCACTATTTATGCGAGTGAAATTTCCATATCGACCAGACCAAATGGGCCTTCACAACAGGTATCGTAACACGGACCAACGATAAAATATCTTTATGCTAAGTACAGTTCTCCACCGGATACGCAAGCATTGACACTTTTAATAGCAACTAGCGATGAATAGCCCATAAAGTGAGGTAAAACTTAGAGAAATTCCTTACCTTCTTCTCAAACGGCTGCTTCACAATCAATGATATCCCACTATAATACACTACCATTCAAACGCTCCATCTAAAGTGAAAATACAAATTCACTCATGCACTGAAGATTCAAAAATAACGTTGTGAGTATTTTAACTTAGAAATAACAGAGCATATAAGTGGTAAGGCATCTTTTGAGTAAGACATAATATATGAACTCACGACACTGAGTTAGTAAGCGGTACTTCTAGCGTTGCAATAGCATATTTCGACTAAATATACCAGCAGAGACCGAAAAATCGGGTCATACAAAGCTAGTTTCCCACAATACAATTGCCACCAGTGTCTCGGCAGTGGGAATTAAAATCAATGTAAAAATAGCAAAAAGGACTATAGAACCAAATTTCGGACAGATGAAGGGTGAGAGATATATCAACGTCCGCGTTCACGTAACCGTTACAAGCTAATAGCAACGAAATAGAAGAAACTGCAACAGAATGATTTGCGGGGTAAAGGTAACAATATCAATTATTCCACACGATCGAAATAGCACACTGTCACTGAAAGGATATCGGTAGTCAGATGCTAAATACCTTCATATATTAGCATCAAATCAAGTATCAGCCATGCATGCCATAGGGTGCGTACATAGTAACATAATATATCAGTTATTACAATGCTTCCATACGGAATGCACGCAGAAAAACAAGATGTAGTACAGCGTTAATGAAAATTGATATATAAGCGTGTGGGCAATGGTCAAAAAAGTGTAAACGTAAGCGTACAAGTTAATAATACAGTCTCTGGCACTGACTAATAGACTTTGCGGGTATTATTTGCATTACATAACGCAGATTCAAGAAATAAAGTCAACAGGAACATCACGGCCAGCAATGTGTCATATTGAACGGAGATCAACGAAACAGTATCTATATTTCTGACCAAGCCATCTGCAGTTCACCAAAACATGGAGAATTTATTAAAATAATAGAATAAAAAAATCAACATGTAGAGAGAGTATGATTTTAGGTCAACATACTTGTATTAACCGAAATGATACAAAGCTTCAATGAGATATCACCATCCAAAAGGTGACATAACATTGATAGTCAAAGAAGGGAATTGAATCTTGAATCTCTAGTCGCTACATGCCTGCCCGAAATGTTTTCTAAAGGTTGTAAAATTGGTTTTACTAAACAGACTGAATTTAACCAGACCTACTAGAGGAATTGACCAGTCTACCAGCTACACTTACAACGCAGTGAATGATTCTACAGGCAACTAAGCACTTCAATGTATCAATAGCATTTCATTATTTAGATTCAGTCTCTTTAGGGTATTCTCAAGCCCCGGGTGGGGTGGGGGTGGAGGGGGTGTACCGTTTTTTAGAAGGCGATAAACAGAAGGAAACTATTACGTAGAAACCAGATTAGCACATTAGAGTCTTTGTAAAAATGAAGTTATTATTACTTTAGTGATCAGATCTTGCTTCTTTACAAATTCTTCTCCAGCTTCTCAGCAACTAGTAGAGATTTAAAAAAACATCGTATATCAACAATCGTATCACAAAATATGATGTCACCAGCATGAAATGTCAAAAACGTGAGCTTGCAGGAACCCATAAATCTACATGTACCTAGATTCATTAGAACACACTCGGCGAAAAGCTCAACCTTAACTCATCCGCTCAAGATTGATGCGGAACAATCAAAGGCCGTAAATTCTGCATTGGGCAACACTTATTGGATAATCCCGCCTGTGCAAAAAATTATCGAGAGGACAGATTTCGCATACTCGGAAAGGGTCGTTCACACTTTCATTTGTGTGCCTTGAGTCGACTTTTATCAAAATACATCAGCCAAGGATGTGTCAACAGAAAGAGTTCGTGTATCATCTAAAAATAGTACATTGAACGCTCTCGTATTAGACATTTCATGCTGGTGACGTCATATTTTGTGATACGATTGTTGATATACGCTGTTCTTTCGAATTCTCTACTAGTTGCTGACGATTACCCCTGACGAGTGACAGCCGAAAATACTCGGGTTCATTTCAATATCAATATACTATTCAATTGCAAATTCTGTTCCATGAAGCAGAGACGATTCGATCCCACAGCGACAATATATAGCCACACTTTTACCACTATCAAAGCATTGAGTTCCACATCAGTAGATCAGACCGCATCCGCACTGGTCATGAGAAGCGGGTTGATATACTCGAACCCTTCGAACTCGCCCTGGTCTATTTTCGATATCGTACGTGGACTAGTAGGCGTGAGCTGGACTGGTTCCTCCGTGAATTGAGCGTCGAAATTTTCCAAACCATACTCGTCCGTAATCGGAGGTTTGTAGGGCGGCATCACCTGTCTGGCTTGTAGCGTGTCCCAGTCTACCGTTTTAAAGAAGGCATGGTCGATTATATCTTGAAACCCCGTCTCCGGATGGCATCCAAGGCGTTCCATTGGCATTTTGTTTAGAAAACCTTTCAACACAGATGCTGAGAC
>ATSW01006246.1:0-21800 GCA_000444245.1 Botryllus schlosseri
CCCGGACGCAGTTTTAACAGTGAAATTCCGGACATGTCCGGGAAATTCCGGACGTATGACATGACAACCCTATAGTAGATACGTGTAACTAAGCAGAAATTGCAGCAATTCTGCAAATTTTACGCAAAGACAAATATAAAAATATCGACATCGAAGACACGTCAAACACACTGAAGTGAACGCTTTGAAATATTCTACATTGAGGAATTTACAAGAGAAAATATTTGGAAACCGCCGCAACTTGAAGCAACGAGAATATGCCTCATATAATTCAGAACATTCGCGCTACCCTGACGCCTAATGGCACTGAAAGCAATATTCTGACGAAGGAGCTTCGAGATGAAAACACGGCTTCATTCGGAGGGCTTACGCCATTCCAGACTTACACGGTTGAGATCACTGGGACGGTACTTCCTAAACGCTACGTCGCAATAAGATCAGTTGTCGTGAACTGCACTACGAAAGGTGAACAATGAACATTATGCATGATCATCGCATTCAAGGCAATGCACTCGCGAAAGCAAGTCGTGACTTTTAGCTGTAGTAACTACGCTTCTACGGTTTGTATAATTGATCAAACTTTGATGTGAAGCCTTTTTAGGCAACCTACCAATTTCATGGAGTCCCCAGTGAAATTTCTAAAAAAGTGTTTTTTAACAACCCTACTGTACACGTTCGCTCTTGCGTCAGCTATATAGCTTACAGTAGGGTTGCATTTAAAACAAAAATCAATTTAAAACAAACATGTTTAAAACATGTTTTTTTAAAGAAATGACGTCACGAATATTCAGGTGTGGCGTCATATTGGATTGACATTGACAATTGGAAATGCAGGGTATAGCGAAATATCTGCGTTTTAGCTGCTGAACCGACTATTTTGAGGGTTCCAACCATCCCATACCGTATACGTCGGTTTTATCGGGTGGTAATCGTCCGTAGGCTACAACATGTTTTCCAATAATTTTCCAACTTAAAAAAACATATTCTATTTTTATTTTTAGAAGGGCCTTTGTTTAAAACACTGTTTAAAACATGTTCCAAACAAAGTGTTTTAAAACAACGTTTCTTTAAATGCAACCCTAGCTTACAGTATTCTTGTAGTTTTGCATACAATACTATATGATACTTTCTTTTCTGTCCAGTGCGTATCAAACTTGATGCATACTGTGAAGATGATAAGGACAGCGCAACGTCTTTGCGTGTGCATTATTCCGTAACCCCTGAGGAATTTGCATCATATTCCTCGATAATCCAGGTATATTAGGTTATAGCTATTAGTGAACATCTTCACGGACAACAACTGGCGTATCCAGAATCACGAATATTTTAGTTCAGTTATGAAGTGCTGACACTCGTGCAATATGACGTGATCAACACACCTGTGACGTGATCAACACATATGTGACGTTATAATGTATAAAAGCCAAATTAAGAGGGTCGAGTGAAGCTTTTATCTCCATGCTTACTCCAGTTCCGACGTATAAAAATAATAGATACAAGGCCTTCGACTCGATGAGATGTATCTGTTCAATAAATCAATTGGTATGGATATTATCAACGACGAATCACTGCCTCCACTGTTACAAGTTGTAAATTAGACAGATCACAATGATCACACCGTATGTATCTGAATCGGATTTTGTAGCACTGCTTCTCGGATGCGATGTTACCTAAACACGCTATTCATTTTCATATCCGAATGGTATCCAAGCAATTGCAAAATATGAATCTCACATATTGACTCAACAACCTTACATCATATCAGCAAAAACACATCTAATGATGTTATCAGATGAGCAGAAATGTTACACATATTTGCATTGCCTAAATTAATCCAAAGGTTGTAGAGACTCGAGTCATGCATGACTAGACTCGATTCGGACTCGAGTCACAATTTGTCGTTGACTCGACGGAAATGACTCGGCTCAACTTGATGAATTTGTGTATTGACTCGACTTGTACTCGTGTCGGTGCGCATGACTCGTCCAAGTCATGTGTGATTCAAGAAAACCTATTCCATGATTTGATTTAAGCCTCTTGTATCAGGATCGATACTTGAAAATCATATCAGAAACTGTATTTTCTTTGTTCGAATAAACACGTCAAGAGTGAAATAAAAGAGTATGTTATGAATGCGATGCCGTCGATATCACCCACTATAGTTTCAAAATAGTGACTTGAACAGGACTTTAATTCAATAATGAGCAGTGAACAATATGACTTGACCTCGGACTCGAGTCTTGGCACAATGACTGGGACTCGACCCCTTGCTCACCTACTTAAACTCGGGCTTGACTCGGTGGTTAGTTGGAAATGACTCGAATTGATTCGAAGGAAAACCATAAAAGGCAATTAGTCACTTGACTCGGAACCTTATGACTTATTGGTTACAACCCTGATTATTCCGAATGCACGCGTGGTTTGTCATCAAATTTTACCGATGAGTCACAAATGATTCATTTCAAACATGAGGATGCAATACAAAATTTTGCCTATAGGAATCGTGTTTATTTTGAATTCATTTGTCTATATACCCCTACCAGAATTACAGGATCTCCGTCTTCCAAAACGAAACGAGTTTGCGTAACGTCACCAAGAGACAACACGAAGAAACAAATGTTGTCGTTACTGGACTGGATGTTGACACTGAGTATATGATGACCGTGGACGCCGAACCGCCACCTCTGGCCCAAGTTTGTGTAGTGGCCGACTCGGTGAACTGCTCAACTCCAAGTAATATCGTCTCATATGAATGACGTTTAATGTAGCCTACTCAATGATTGTATCGATAGGATATGAGATGACATCGCCACGCTGCATCAGCATTTAGAATAGCATAGGCATTCTGATTTAGTAGTTACACAAAATTCCACATGAGCAAGAGAAATGCATCGACAGATATATGGTATTCAGGTTTGGTGGGTAGTTTTCTCGTTGCAGAGAAATCGCATATGCCATCAACTATTAGGAATAGGCAATATCTGCAGTTTGATCACACAATTGTAATCTCGCATACATTTTAATCTAACCCCTATGATATCCCGCAAATCCCTGGCCACTCTACTACGCATGCATGGAGATTGTTTTATATTGCGTTGTGTTTAGTTGTGACTGTGAGCAAGGCAGATGGAAAATCGCGCTATTAAAATTCGCGTATAATGTCTGTACTGTTTGTTTTTATTTTTTATCGTTAGTAAATATGTCTCTCCAATTTCACAGAACTCTTCACCCTGTCTCTGAGTTGTCCTTGCCAGAATGCCACCGAATCTTCTATTACTGTAGACTACTCCATCGACATCGTTGAAAATGATTCAATGTACGTTCAGGTGAGCTGCAGCTATCAAAGCGTCGCGCGTTTGATCAGAGACCTTAAAAGGTTTCCGTGACATTCCGTCAGTAAAAACCTGTTTGTCGCGATGGTAGAGGCTACATAGTGGTTAACACTCTAACACACCTGAAATTGTCTTCAATTCAGGGATACATACTCAATATATCATCTAAAGAATTGGCTGTTAAAAATGTGACCGCGTCATTGAAGTCCTTAACGTTCTCCGACCTGCTACCGGATACGAACTACACCGTCTGCATTACTGTTGAAAAAGTTAGCGGAGCCAAGTTCGTAGTGCATGATGTATGCGAAACGTGCCAAACTAAAGGTAAGCCTTCAAGGCCCATAATGTCTGTCCCTATTTGGCTATAAGAACATATAGACAACATTCAAATTCTTTTCCTGGAAATCCATATTGTAGGTCAGGGCATTAGACGATATAGCTAAACATAAGAGCAGTGGTTCTCAACCGGTGTGCCACTAGTGCCGATTGGACTGCTCAGGGCGCCGCGGGAAAATGTCGTAAATAAGGTCGATGTATAACAAAAGTTAAGAAATCCAAATTTCAGAGTGTGGCATAATCGGTGGTTATTATTACCCCCTCAAGATTCACAATTCACAAAACAATGCAGTAAATAGGAGGATATCGAAACGACCAGGTATACAGTCTCTCAATCCAGCTTCCTTTCTTTGTCATAATCTTGCCAAATCTTCGACATATATGTTCATTTTACACCAGACCGATACTGCTTAATGATTCCTGAGATGCAAACTTTTAGTACTGCCTACTTTCACTCCAGACGTTCTATAATACACCGGTTATGCAGATAGGATGGCGAGGAGGAGCCTAGATAAACCCCCAACTCTTAGGAATGGATTGTGGAGTCGACCTCGAACCCGCGACCCATTTGTGTTGCAGCGGTGCAACGTGACACTACGCTACTCGCCATACATTCATGGTAATCTAAGTTCTATAGGGTGCCGCGTACTATTTTTCCTTTCAAGAGGTTAAAGGTTGAGAACCACTGCATTGGAAGGTCGATGAAAAATAATTTAGGAAATTGGTTCCCAAATTTCTAATACGTAACCATCTAACCCTCTACAATCCTTGCTCCGTTGACATTGCTACATATGTTCATATATATATTTGTCATTCTGATATTGCCCCAACGCCGAGAAACCGAGCCGTGACTGCAAGACAGCAATCACAACTTGCATGAGTTGAATCAGGTCATGACCAAAAACTGAAATGAATTCGCAGTGTTAAAGTCCCGTTCAAGTCGTCATCTATATTGCTTCATCTATAGGACAATGGTTCCCAACGTGGGCGATATCTTCCCCCCAGTGGGCGAAATACCAAAGGGGGCGACTGGGGGCGATCCTCCACGCCACCTCATCCGCGTAAGCGGTGTCTTACGAAAAGCCTATAGGCTATAGAAGTGGGCCGTGCAATAAGTCGGCAGTTACGGAATAAAAATATAGAATATCGGCTTGGTGTAAATGACTATAGTAGTCGACAAACACCATGAATACCACCAAAAAAAGACTGGGAGCGATAGGGGGCGAAAATGTTGGAACGTCATGTGAGATATATTCAATGAACACGGCCAACAATACACGTAAAGGCGGCTTATTCTGCATATGACGCGAAAGTTGACTAAAAAAGGTCAACTCAACAGAAAGTAGAGACGGTCCGAGCACGTACTCGGGAAAATGACCATTTTTTGTTTGTTAATTCACCAGCGATCATAGTTTTGTGTCTATTGTGCAGACGATGCATGGATGGTATTTGTTTTAATGGCCGTGGCTTCGATAATATATAATACTAGAAGAGCATCACAGGCTTGTGAGAAATATGGCTGCAGATGACTAATAGTGCGTATTACATATCAATACATATTACAGTACTCATCGTCGCAAATGCAACATGCTCGTCGGTTAATGATTCTTCTGTGACGGTGAACTATTTGACAAATGCAGGAAGCGAATCTCTTATTTCGGTGAGACTACTTTATTTCTTGATCGTACAATAGTACATAAATAGCCTGCTATTGTCAGAGGATATTGGTTTGGTTACCTGCATGATCGCATACTGTAAATTGCAATCACGGTTTAAGCCACGGGACTCAAGGATTTTCCCCATTCCAAATTTGTGTTCTTAGGATTGTCATGATCCCAGAATGAAATCATGACATCGCCAGCGAATTGTCACGATGCACTGTGGACTGTAATGGCAGGGTTACCATATGTCCCCTTCTCTCAATAGAAGTAAAATATCTTCCATTTTCGCATGTCGACCTCCTCTTAATAGCTTTCAACGAGACTTTTAGGCGATTGGACAGTGAAGAGTAGAAAAAGGTCAAACCCCGCACAGTCTTGTCTGCTCGTAGAAAGAGTTCCCCATTTTTGGGTTTAGAAAATAAGCCTATATGATTGTATATGACAATACTAACATCCATCGTACAACCAGATTCCCCCGCAGCAATGGAAATATTTGCAATTTTCCACATGGACACTATGGTTTGTCTGTATTGCTGGAACAGTTGAATAAACACTCTCGACGCGCAACTGATATCATAAATCCATACATCTCCTTAACGGGTCGGTTGACTTTTACTACAGAGTTACAGTATCTATGACTTCTCGGACGAATCGCATCTGAATATATCGCATGATGATACGATGACCTCGTTTTACAACTTGATACACAACACAACATACATCTTCGAAATCAGCGCCAATTTGTCTGACGAATGCGCTGTCGTGAGGCCAAATCCACTATCGGTAAACTGCACCACTGATTGTAAGTATCGTATAGGATTCCTTCTCAGCTTCTCCCACCTGCGTGGATTTAACGAATAAGCCAAAGTTCTAATTCGCCTTTACCTGTGTAAGTGGTTGGCATATTGCCCTCCGACCTAAAAATATACCATAGGTATAGTCAAAGTAGTCAGCGTTGCTACTCAAGTAGAAGTAGAATTACAGTTTCCAAGACCTGCTATTAGTACTTCTAGGAAGTGAGAGGTCTGTAAAGTAGGCCCACTAAAGCAGTGGTTCTCAAACTGTTTTAAACATTTCCCCCTTTTTGATAGTGAAAAACTTCGCGCTTCCCTTATTGTGATATCACAAAATATTAAAGAGAGAAATCAGAATGCTAGCAATCCCAACGCAAAGTTTGATGGCATTGAAGGTTGTGTCTATAAATGAGAGAATTCTCAAATATGAAATTCAGACAATAGGCAGACTAACTACCATGAGCTGAAAGTAAATCGCGCTGAGCGCGAAAAATTCTGCAGTTCACTGCGGCTTCGCGCCCCCCTTCAGATGCTTTCACGTCCCCAGTTTGAGAACCACTGGACTAAAGAATGCGGTTTCGAGAAGTAGATTTGGGTGACGGTTTGCATACTTTTGGCGGTTGATTGATGATAGCTATACTTACGAGATTGCAGACGCAAAATAACGTATGACGCGAATAGGCAGAGACTTCGCAAATACATTCAGCCGTTACTGCGATGCGGCTGGATGGATTCGAGTCCGCGCGGTTCTTGCGATAATTTCATACAATAAAGCGACCGCAACCTGTCGCAAAATTGATTCCAACTTTTATAAATCAAAAGTGTGAAAAGAAAGTAGCTTTGTCGAAAAATCTGTTCAGGTAGAAGTGGAACTAGTCTAGAAACGGACACTTGAGTAAGAAGTAGGCATACATGTAGGAAAAACATGCTCGAGTACTTCCGTAAGGTTGGCCATTAGTGCCTCGTTACTGACCACCTCTGGTAAATAGCAGCTCCAACATTACGGATATTCAATTGGAATTGTCCACGTTTAGATCGGAAGTGCACCCAAATACCAATCAACCTTATAATGCTCATCGATGGAAGCGACTCGATGTCTGAACGCCATTTCAAGGACATGAAATTACTCATTCGAGAAATCACGAACAGCTTCAGACCCACGATCAGCAACAGAGATCTGTACGTGGACGTGTTTCAATTCTCAGACACACAGCAGCATGAGATCTTGAATATGTCGGTACGGAGTTCGGCCGAAGAAATTCAGTCCGCTGTAGACAACATTACACAAATCGGAAACGGGACGGAACCGTACACCGCGCTAGAACACGTGAACAAGGTCATCCGGTCCAGAAATGTTGAAAGATTCAGAATTTTATTCATGATTAGCGATGGCAGATTCTCCAAGTCTCCCAACCAATCGGCGATCGCTGCTGCGCGCAAAACATACGATCTCATGCTATCGTTTGGCATCGGGCACGGTATCGATCGCGAACGACTTCTAGAATTTTCTGACGGCGATGTTGAACTTGTTGGTGAAGACTTCCGGTTGACGCGCGACACCGTAGAAAAGATAGCGAACGCAAGCTGTGAAGAAGGTGCAGTTTATCGATATCACTATGGTTGTTGTAAATGTGAATTGGCGGTGAATTTTCGTTTCTTCGTAAAAACTATAAGTGGCCATAGCGGACGATTTGCTAATACATAGCTTACATGTTATAAAACTTTTCACGCACCTCAACTAACGTCCTGCCAGTAAGAGTAAGACTATTACATATAGATCACCGCCCTGCTAATTAGAATCAATTATTATTAGTATCGTTACGTTACGTCTCTCATAACAAATTGTTGTGCCACCAGCACAACCTTGCCTCAGTGGCGATGAATTACCGCATCATCATAAAAACTAGGTGCCGATAGCGGACGATTTACTAAGATATATACATAGCACAAGACCTTTCACACCTAAATTACGATCTTGTTCGCAGGAATAAACCCCTCTCATCTTTATTTCTCCGATAACAGAGCTCTTTCACTCCTTCGTCCGGTATTGTAGGTGAAAACGGATTGCGAAGAAAACAGCGTTTAAAGGTGTATTCTTACATCATCTACAATACATCCAAAAAGCATGCCCAACAGTGTGGAATTCAAATGTGATACGGCGACTAATGCAGCATTCATTGTAGGCTACGATTTATTAGACTTCACGATATCATTTTGTCTCTTTCCTTTCTTTTCATTGTATTGCGATTCTTGTAATATTGATTTGAAAAAGCATAACGAAAATCATGATGAAAAGGAATATAAACAAATCCCCAAAACATATACCATATTACAATGATTGTGATTCATATTCGTTTTTTGTTTCTAATTACTCAACTGAATTCCTCGTTGTTTGGCATGATGTTTTTAAATGTATGGTGTAACAATACTCTATTTATCCTTGCTATTTTAAACGCTGTTATGCTGCAACCTACTTCCACTTTCACCTCATGGAGGACCAGAGCTTCGAAAGTTTGCGCAAAATATGAAGTAGTCTATACCGACCACTGATCCCCATACATTTTATGATGTGTGATGGTAAGGGGCGCACTGAAAACCTATAACACAGCGGTTTTCAAACTTTTTTAGACAGGCCCCCCTTTATGACGGTGAACATTTTCGCGCTCCCCAATCGTCATATCACAAAATGTGACTAGAATGCTGGCCATCTCAACGAATAGTTGGTAGCGTGGAAGGTTATGACTATTGACGAGAGAATTCTCAAATACGAAACTCGGACTATGCACGAATCTATAATTTGAAATTCGAAGTAATTCGCGCAGGGCGTGAAAAAAAAACAGTTCACCGCAGCTTCGCACCCCCTTCAGATACGTTCACGCCCCCTCCCCAGTCTGAGAACCACTGCTAGCATTAAATCACGAATAATTATAACGTATCTTCTTATTGATAATAATATATTGAGACAATGAATATGAGGATTAGTATTTAGTTAGACGATTAGGACTATTATGCAAATGCATGCTGTAAACGGAATTGTCTACGATTTCTTATCAGATAGATCTAGAATGGAAGTGCTGCTGGTTTAATTCTAATATATAGCAAAACAATGCGAAAGATTCCCCGCGCTCCAGTAGAATCGGTGACGTGCGGTGAGGTTCATGGCTGGTGAGGCACGGACCCCCCCCCTCCCACACACACACACACACGTAAAGTAGCCTACCTGATAAAGACATCGAAAATGTGAATAACAACAGCAGCGGGTATAGAGGGCGCTTTCTTTGCACGCTGATAGCCGTTGCAATTCCACATTATACAATACATGTAGGACTGGTCGCTATTGCGCTAAATGGGCAAGTTTAGACGTATAATGATTACTATTTCTTCCAAGTACAGGTATAAATTATACGAAGCATGAAGCAACGACAATGTAGCCTATGTATGTAGCTATCACATACCACAATTTAACGGAAAATAAATAGCGGCTACATAAGTAAGGGAATGTATTTGCTCCGCATTACGTATTGGCCGTCGCTACTATATAATTCCTACAAGACAGTCAAGACTGTTGTATTCCGAAATCGATAGCGCGTTTCGCAGCGCCGCGATTGTCCAATTGTTAGCGAATAGTGCATGAGGAAAATTCGTTTGTGCCTCACCTGGCCATTGTTTCTCTGCGATGGCATTGCTTGTAAAGAAGCCGAATGTCACCTTCCTTGGTGATTTTGACGGGGTTCTGGTGGTCTGACACTGTTAATATATGGATTTTCGGAATCAGCGTGACGATAGCATTTGATTGATACCAGTTGTTATGAATTCCGAGCTATTTATGATGAATTGCATTGTCGCCGGTGAGGCACGACCCGCCCGTGCCTCACCTGTGCCGCAACTCTCCTTTCGCGCTGTATTTTTGAATACAAATTATGATAATTGATGATGTTGTGTGAAAAAATGTTCAAATTTAGTTATTTATGAACATCGATCTAAAATATCAATAATCATCGACTCATGGAGGGTTTTCACAATTTTCACTTATTCGCCCTGACGACAGGTGAGGCACTGCCTCACCTGCCTCATTGGACCGCACGTCACTGAGTAGAATTCTTAGTTGACTTCCACTGAGTTATCGTCAACGTTGTTCATGACGTGCTATTTCATACTCAGACATACTTCAGTTCGTTTTGCGATGCAGTTCTACATCCAACGAAATCCGCCTGACATTCTACCCTATACCGAGTGTGATCGGAAGAAATTCTTCTCTGATCGATGTAAGCATTCGTATCGAGCTCTGTGAAACTACCGATCTCGGCCTCACTTCAGAATTGTAGTATCAGCTCGAATATTCACAATCGATAACTGAAATCCTTCACCATCAAGCATCGTGGGATGTGGGATGTGTTCTTATTTTGCGCGTCATTCGACAATTTTTCCCACATGTTTTACCTTACAGAACTATACCACTACCATCTCGAGCAACGAGTCAACAGATGAATCAATTATAAAAGGAATTGAGGCAAGAGAAGTTACGTTTGATTGACGATTACCTTCCACCGACTACAATGTTACGGTCACTGCGATTAAGGCCGCCGGTGCTAACATTTTGGTAGATGAGGCCACAATATCATGCACAACTAAACGTAAGACGTTTGTTATTATTCAAACTTTCTATTGAAAATTGAAACATATTCGAATATTTGATTAGCGTTCATAGTGTAACAGTACCAATGAACAAATTGAACACACGCACCATGATCAAACTATTGTTCACCCTGTTAAAATGTGTCTGGCTGCTTTATCATATACACCATACACAGCATTGGCACTTATTCATGGTATATATTTACAGCTCTATTCCAGCCGACTGTCACATGCGATAACGTGACAGAGAACGCATTGACTGTAAGCTACATAGTACCACCTAGTGTGGGATTTAATTCCACCACTGTTGCGGTAAGCGTATGGTTGAAAGTGTAGAAACTCTTCGACAGTTAAACAGTAATATTTAAACAGGGATATACAATTACAATTACGCGTACTGACGGCGGTGAATCGATTGTGCGCAAATTTTACGGAGAGACGACCGCTTCGTTCTGTGAATTGGCACCTTTCACGGAATATTCGGTTAACGTTTCCATCGACAAAGCGGACGGAGCGGATATTGAGGTTCAACCAGGATATGCTAACTGTAGAACGAAAGGTGAGACCCAGTGAGATTTTAAACTACACAGATCCACATTTCGGTAGGGGCTAACCACTGAAGCATCTTGCATATTGCTACTCATTCTGATGCTGGATGATTAATTTCGTAACGTCTTTTTGTTTTAGTCTCAATTCAACCCGCTGTAGTATGCTCTTCCAATACAAGCAACTCTACCACAGTGAGCTACAGCGTACCTGGGCTTATCAACTCGTCAGCTATCATTCAGGTGTGTTGGAATCTTGAAAATGTATTATCTTATCAATGGTCCGATCAGGTATTTGATAGATATCGACCGCTTTCTCCATGAGCTCAATTTTTCAACATGCGCCGCTGCTTTCAGGGCTACACTATTCGCTTTAACGGCACCGAAATGGTACGAAATTTCAATGAAAACACGACTTCCATCCCCGGACTGTCGCCATGTACCGCGTATACAATCGCCGTTGATGTCAGGGTACAAACAAGGGTGCAGGACGACGTCGTACTGCGGCAAGGAGTAACAGTGTGCCGCACGTCGGAAGAGCGTACGTAACAAAGACTACTATTACATCATTATGGTCTAATTTCAGGGCTTTCCCTAAGATTTGTTGTGGTTAGGGCTGGGCACAATGATTCGAGTACTCGAATCTGAATCGAGTATTAATTTTAATGATTCGAGTCGAGTAGTAAAAGACGATTTTTTCGAGTACTGAAATTATACGCTCCTCACCACTGAAAGTTGATTTATCAACGAGGAGTTTATCAACGATCTACGAGTTTATGCTAATTTCACTGTTGAAGCCTTGAAACCTTGATTGGCCGTATCGTAGCATACGAAACATGAAGTACAAAGCTACGAACGTTACTGGAAATAGCACATTTCCGAAGTCATGATCATCCCACAATATTGTCACCAAGTGCAAAGAAATCGGTATGGCTGAAAAAAATAACAAAGTATCCTCAATATGATGGGTAACAGGCATTATATTCTTTATGGTCGCTTAAAAGGTACATATTTGAACTTTGACAAATAATATTCTGCTATGACGTCATAATGAGTGATACTCGATTACTCGACTCGACTCGAAGCATTTTACGTGATTCAGAATCGAATCACTCAGGTACTCGATTTTGCCCAGCCCTAGTTGTGGTAGCTTTTGCTTATCAGCACAATCACGCGATTTTATCCTCAGCCCATGGACAAATGAATATAACTTTGAGCCCAATTCGTATCTGGCACTGTAATTCAAAAATACACCGGGTTGAATCCAGTTCACTCATATCTGGAGTTCGATGACAAGACATAGTGGTATACCCAAGAATCCAAACCATTTTTTGCCATTATTCTCTAACACTTATCGCCCGAATTTAACAATTCAAATTATTCTGGGTGTAGCAATAGCCAGTACACCTCTATCAAACTAAACTGATAAAACTGTAACGCTTCGCTGCCGTAAAGCACCACGGATTTGCTAACGGCTAACGCTATGACCTGAATTTTTCTTGTTCCAACGAAAATACATCTAGAAGAGGGATTCTCAAGCACTTTTGGCAGCGTACCCTTTCGATATACGCACATGTATGGCATAACATGTAACAAATGTGAATCCAAAGACAAAGATTTTTCTGTAAAGTACATTTTTACTTTTTGATGTCATGATATCCTTATAATAATAAAAGCCTAATAGCCCCAATAAAACGCCGCATTGAGTAAACTGGAACTTTGTTCTCGCGTGACACAAAAAAGTTTGGCAGGAAATGATCACAGTGCCAGAAAAAAAGTTGTTCGCATACCACCTTACAGTGTTACTGCATTTGTTTCGTCATCCAGGCTACACGCTAGAGCAGGGCATGGACCGGAGCCGGACTAGATATTCAGTCGGATTTATTTTTCATTTTTGGCCGGAATCGGATTTATATTTTCACTGATACGTCCTAAGTAAGATCGGTGGCGGATCGTATTTTTTTTGATATGGTCAGGATCGCTATTGATGAGCGCGACTGTTGTATCTACCAATTGGGCGCCAGTGGCCGCCAATACAAACCTGTGTTCAATACAAAACTGAGCTTTTATTGTCATATTTTGTGGTTGTTACAATATTCAATAAATAATCTGAACCCGTGCCGTATAATCTACTGTTTCTGTAGTTTACTATAAAAAGTAGATTATTATTATCGGAGCTTTTCGGACAGGAGCCGGACCCGAGAATTCAAAAAACAGAAATGGAGTCGGATCAGATAATTTGTCGATCCGTGCCGCACTATTACACGCAGAGCAGTGTCACTGTCACCCGTGGCTATTGAATGCATATTGCTGCAAATAATCTATGCAATAATTCTCCTTCTTATTTTCAGCCACCCCTCCGGAGTTCCGTCTTGAAACCAACGTTTCCAATGTCCTAGTCGTTATAGCTCCGCAATCGTGCGTTAATACTTACTTACTGATATCTGCGCGGGTAAAACAATGCTGGCACACATGACGGTGATGCTCAACCCATACTTGATGTATCTGAATTCACAGACAAATTGCGAAGGCACTTACTCAGAGGTCACAACCACTAAGAAGTTGATAAACGACGTAACCAGCCAATTTGCAGCAAACAATTACAGGTTGGTGAAGAAGCAGAGGGAGTCTATTTCTAAGACAAGCTCGTATAGTGTTAAATAGCAGTAGGTATAGCGGGAATGTATTAACATTTCTAAAGAACATTTGTTTAGAAAATAGCTCTGGACGAACCGCTCGAAATCTGCGACGCTAATGCCGGAGCAATTCCAGGCAACTTTCTAGATCAACGTGACAAGGCATCAAAATCCTATAATATCGAAGAATCAAACCTTCCTTACTTAACTACGTCTAAAAGTATTAAGTATTAATAACAACACATCTCTGGTGTCCTGGTTGAATAACAATCCTATTCCTCAGCCTATCCATTACTTGATAACCTTATCCCTTACAGCATCACAGTGTACGGATACTACCCGGTTTCTGGATTGAGTCCAGCAAGTACACAGCAAGTTTCATCGCCAAATGCAAGTTGCGCAGAGGCATCGCCTGGAATCGACACAACGAGTATGTTGTTGAATGGGTTTCTACACTGAAATAAGAAGGTAGCCCAGAGGAATGTAAAGTACAGGCTGAGGTTACTCAAGTAGACATAGCGGCGATGCCATACATTTGTGCACAATTACAAATATTGAAGTAGCGACTTTCAAGACATGAGCACGTACTGGAATTGGAAGTAAAAATCGAAAGGTACTCGAGCACCTCAGGTATAGGTAGTTTGAAGAAGTCGATTTACACGAGATGTTACAGATTTATGTTCGTTAATCGACAGAGAAGGCATTGAAAATTGCAAGATGCATTTTCATGCATGATGTGACGACATAAATATTTGGAAAATAGTGACAATTTCAAATTTATACACTGTTACAATTATGTAGGGGAAACATTGCACAATGTACAGTTGTCATGTGAATTCCAGTGACATTAGTACTGCAAATTTAGCTGTCGATATATTTGCTACTTGTGAAAGTCTACGGAGTAAAATGTATATAGTTGGACTCCAAAACCTGCAGAAGTAGCAGTACAAGCAGTCAAAGCATACTTGATCACTCCATAAACGTTTAAGTACTTCGTTACTGACCACATCCGGTAGGTATTCACAGAAACGTTTTGTAATTGTAATGTATATGTTTACAGCTCGATTCCAGCCGAACGTCACGTGTGATATTGTGACCGAGAGCACATTGACCGTGAGTTACAGTGTGTCGCCTGATCTTGGATTGGATTCTACCACTGTTGAAGTGAGTATAAGACCATCGGGCAGGGTTGCATTTTAAACAAAAATCAATTTAAAACAAACATGTTTAAAACAAGGCCCTTGTTTAAAACATGTTTTTTCTTTTTTTAAGCCATGACGTCACGAATATTCATTTGTGACGACATAGTGGATTGACATTGACAATCGAAAATATAGGGTAAATATAGCTCCTTTGACGAAATATCTGTACTTTTTCTGTTGAAGCAACTATTTTGAGGGTTCCAACCATCCCATATCGATATACGTCGGCTATATCGGGTGGTAATGGTCCGTAGGTTCATACAACATGTTTTTTGGAAAGTATTTACACAATTAGGGCATAATTTTACAATTTAATTTATTTCAAAGGCCTTTGTTTAAAACACTGTTTAAAACATGTTTTAAACAAAGTGTTTTAAAACACCGTCTGTTTTAAATGCAACCCTACCATTGGCGCTGCATTACGTTTCGGTCTTCTCATTATATATCTTTTTGACAGGGATACACTATAACAATCACACCCGCTGGGACTGGGAAATCTGTTGTGCATAATTTTTGTACAGATATGTCGGCTTCGTTCTCCGAATCAGTGCCTTTCACGGAATATTTGGTAACGGTTTTCATCAATGCAACTGATAGAGCAGATATTGACGTTTTGCCAGGATATGCGAAGTGCACAACCAAAGGTGAAGGCTTGCGATGTGTGTGGTCAGAAAAATAAATGTCTCAGTAGCAACTGAAGTATCTCGCCTCGCAATGCCTGATGCCTGTTAACTTATTTTCTTGTCTGTCATGATGCCTTATTGGTTCTGTTATATGATTATAATTGCAAGTTGAATGTCATACACCCGTACAAAATACTACATATTTATAGACACGTGTCTCTAAAATCTTTTCTGCGATGACTCAGTACCTGACGGTATTAAAACGAAGCACGCCTGTAAAATACATTTCACTATATTCGCATGGCCCTCATTACGATATGTACCAGGATCGTATAGGCTCCGGTATTACATTATACGCCTCTACAGGCTAAGTATGGCATAGGTGCAATCAACCATCTACGATTACAGTCTCCGCGTTACTGTATAATATCAGTGATAATATCTTATTATCCGAACTATGTTATAGTTATAGTAGTATATCAGATAGCCTTCAATGGTTGAAGGTTATTGATATTAGATATTGGGCTCCTCGTTACATGATGCTGTAAAACAATCAGTTACCTCTTTTTGTTTAGTCTCAATTCAACCCAATGTGGTCTGCTCATCTACTACCAGCGATACCGCCACAGTGAGCTACAGCGTGTCTGGGCCTGGAAACTCATCAGACATCATTCAGGTATGTCGGATTTCGATGATTATACTAAGTGAATTGGTACCACGTTGTCCTGTAATTCATTTAAAAATCTTCGTACATCGTGAATTCGAATTTTTGTAACGTGCCCGCATTTTCAGGGTTACACTGTGCACTCCCCTGGCGGGGACATGGTCAGAAAATTTGAGGAAAACACGGCATCAATTCGCGGTCTGTCACAATGTACCGATTATACTTTCGCCATAGACGTCAACGTCCACGAAAGCTTACAGAGCAATGTCTTACTGCGGCAAGGATCAGCGGTTTGTCGCACGTCGGAATATCGTACGTACCACGGCTTTTCGCGAAACTGGTCATTACCTATAGGTAGCATATCCACTTCTGAATCTCAGCAGAGGTTGTCAAAGTAGTGAAGAAAGATACTCAAGTAGAAGTAGAAGTAGCGTCTAAAAAATCTACCCAAGTACGAGCAGAAGTACTTTTTCAATTAGCCACCTCAAACTACTTGAAGTAGAAGTAGGTTTGCCTGACTTTAAATCTACTCAAGTAAGTAAGTAGTTTTGAAAACAGTCTTAATTCGTTCGCATGGACTGTCAAAAGCTGCAAATTGAGCTATGAGGAAGGTGCAGAGAGCTTGATCCGTATTGATGCATCCCAGGAGGTACCAATTTTCGACAGAATAAGTAATCTTTCGCATCATGGGATGCAAATTATAGTATTGATATGAAAATGCGATACTAACCCTTTGTTTACTAGAAGACTCTGTTTTAGAGAATATCATGGCATCGCGCCCTACCCCACATTATAAGGCCCCATGTTTAGGCGAAGAGCAATACGTAGAAGTTGTATAGGATACGGTTTCATCACTTTGCGCGATTAGTATACGTTAATAAAAATATTGTGGATCGTAAAAGTTACATTTGCTGTAGCTCTATTTTTGGAAAATAAAGGCATTACTAGACTTGCTTTTATACTTCAACATGTATGTTCTGCAGACATAAGAACTGAAAGTAATTAAAACTCAAGGTATAATACTATAGAATGTAAACATGGAATGGCAACGACCGATTTTGCAGCTTCGTTCCGCTTCGCTGAGGCTGTATTTCACAATTGTTTTGCGTAAGCGACTGTAGGATTTCCGGCAATCCAAAAGTTATCTTCCAGAGCGCAGAATTTACTGAATCTGGTCTTGATCGATAGCTACTGTCGCTCCGATTTCGAAAATATAAATTTAAATATGATCAGGCACTGATCCACTGGGAATTCGCCCTCCAAGTCTGAAATATCGGCATTGTCCGAACTATCGGAGAGCCGCAACGGGTCATTGTTTTGCGATTATCTGATTGTTCTGAACAATGCACATTTCAGATGTTCAGGGAGAATTTTGTTCTAAGTCTGGAGCCTGACCATATTGTGATTTATATTTTTGGAATCAGTGCAACCGTAGCTTTCGATCAAGACCAGAATCAGTAAATTCTGCGCTCTGGAAGATAACTTTTGGATTGCCACAAATCCTACAGTCGCTTACGCAAAACAATTGTGAAATACAGCGTCAGCGAAGCGGAACGATGCTGCAAAATCGGTCGTTGCCATTCCATGTTTACATTCTATAATGATACTCCCATCGCAATTAAAAGTGAAATACAAATACCATTTCTTAAAAGCGGAAAATATATATCATGTCTTTTGTCCATAAAGCTTCAAAGGGGATCTGCTAAAACAGGTGTAACGTTAAAAAAGCTGGATTTTCCAAATTAGCAAGACACGTATAATGGGCTGCTAGATTACGATACGATAGGTGATTGCTAGATTGCGAAACGGTAGATTCAAACGTTATGGTGTGCCATATTTACTTTCATGAAATATTTGATATGGCCGACAATGCCGTGTGAGTGGAACCAAGCAATCCGGTTCCTAAATTATATTCACTGATACTTTCGTGAAACATATTTGTCACTATATAACTACAGTGCGCGAAGCGCAACAAAACTTCTGGGCTTTACTTGACTTTTATGAATATTAAATGTTGGTACTCCGTGAAAACAGCCACGAAATTCCTCAGGCTATCTTTCATATTGGGGATTAGACTACTCCTACTTGACAAACTGAAAATAGCGAAAAGTAAGTAAGTAGGTCACAAAATATTACGAAGTAGAAGTAGAGAAAATCAGATCTACTTGAGTAAATAGCATAAGTAGAGGAAGATTACTTGAGTACTTCCAAAAAGTAAAAGTACATCGTTACTGACCACCTCTGAATCTCAGTCGCCTTACAGTAAAGACTTGGTATGGCCTCGATCACCATTTCGCGAGTGCGAGCGATAGTTGCCAACGGCGCATCGCCAAGCTATATAGCCGATTGGGACCTACCTAGATATGGTCCAAATAGTCATTGTTGCTATTCTAGTAGAAGTAAAGTTGTAAATGCTTTGCTAAATTACAAGCCGAAACAGCGATTTCCACGACGTGTCAAAACTACTTACAGTTGAGGTGGAAAAGGAAAGATCTGAAAAGTACTTAAGTATGTAAAGCAGATTTGGTCGAGGGTTCGCATGTTGCTAATCGGCCGCGGCTACTTCCTGCATTAGCCTACTATTGAATAACGCAAAATGACTTCTGATACCGATGCTGGGTATTTAAAGCGGTTTTTATGACTATTATGCACATGAAAATAACGCAAGCTTATCCCAAAACTATTTTCTACTTTTCAAAATCCAGGGTTTAAAAGCTAAGTATAGTTTGCCTAAAAACGATTCAAGTAAAAGTTGATACAGGCTAAAAGTATAACTACTTGGGTAATATAACAATCGAAACCTACTTGAGTACTTGAAAATGCAGAAGTACTTCGTTACTGAACACCAGCACGGAGAGAGGGAATGAAAAATGACCGAAATACTGTCTGAAGATTTATCATTGATGATTCATTTGAAGTGATGACCATGTCTGCTAGTGAACAACGCGTAGCAATCAAGAGAAATTCACACGTAGGAACATCATCGTTCAATAATACCCATCACGTTCACGGATGCAAGTTCTCACCGTACAATAACTCACTATTTAACGTTAAAAAGATATGTGGGCTACTATACACGACCACCCGAAAACGCCACATAATTGACTATCTTAGTTTCCTACATTTCCACGTATAAATAGCGCGTTCTTGGAAATATTGCTTTTCAGAAATGTCACACAGTAGCGTCATTTATTTTTGCATAGTCACAGGACGGCGACGGTCTTTTGCTAAAAAGAACGGGCCTGAAGATGATTGGATGGATTCGGATCGGATATGGATTAGGATGTCTGAATTTGGGTTTAGACCTGGACATAGCAGGGCTAATATTTTTCAATTTTCACGCAAACTTTGTTATCATACTGGACAAGGTACGGACGATATTTTGCATTACGATTTCAACTTCGGGTCTGAATGGCAAAAATTGAGATTTTGGCAGAAATTTTCAAATCGGTGACATAAAACAGTGGTAATCGAAGGCAGTTGCTACATTACAACGATTTGTGTTTTCCAGCTGCCCCTCCCACGTTCAACACGGAAACCCCTGACACCAATACCTCCGTCGTTGCAATAGCTCCGTTATCGTGCGTTGACACGTATCTAATTATATCCTCCCGGGTAAGGATTCTTAGCGCACCTGACACTCCAAGCCGACCCTTGTATTTTATTTTTTTTACTTCACAGACGAATTGCGACGGGTCCCAAGTCGAGGCGATTACTACTAGGCACCTGAGAAACGAGCTTTCCAACCGAGTTGGCGAGAACAATCACAGGTGAGTGAGGTACCATTGGATGGGTGCCTTTATGATATGAAGGGTGAAGGTGTTCAAACTATTTATTCAAGTACTTTCAGACCCTTCGTTTCTACTTTTACTTCTACTTGAGTGTCACCAATGAGTACTTTTGCCGCCTCTAGTACTTTACGACTAGGACGAGAGGTATAGCTATTTATAGGACATGTCCAGGCTAAGTAAGTAGGGGTACAGAGCATATATGATTTGAGAAGTGGGGGCGTAACCAGCGAAAAATTTTTGCTGCGAATTTAGTGATATCGATAGGAGTAATGCTGTGAATTTCCACTGAATTACAATTAACAGTAGTGTCTTCGAGACATGTCAAAACTAGTTGAAGTATAGAAGCCTGTTTTGGGACTATTTCAATAATGACAGTGAGAGCTATTACTTTTCACACGACTATACTTTATACCTGATAAAATCGAAAATGATGAAGTATGTAGTTTGGTATTAAAATCTATTTCTAGTAGGAGTCGAATTAGTCTGTAACTAAAACTACCAGAGTACAAGTAGGGAAGATTTACTGGCGTACTATAATCAGTAGGCGTACAAGTATAGTTCGTTACTGACAGTCCTTGGAAAGTATAAAAGGCTAGGCATATGATTAGTATTATTTGTCTACTGTTTTTATTGAAGGCGTATAAGCCTTCTACAATATATAGACTAGGGATGGTGTGAACGTAAGGTTCACGTTCGCGTTCTGTGTGTGAGCCTCAGAAATTTAGAGGTTCACGTTCACAAACGAACCTTGGTAGGTTCTGCACTGTGAACCTTTTTCATATATTACAATTTTCACTTCATTATAACATCTTTGGCTGAAAGTTATTGCATTTCAACTGCGGGCCACTATATCTATGGTTCTGGTCGCATAACAAAATCAACACTAAACGAGCATGCACCTTGACAATCTCAAAAATTTTACTTGCTTTGTTAAAAAAGTTTGCTCGACATATCCAGTTTTCCGTTTGTCAATGTTTAGGGACTCTGCTGTGAGCTTGAACCGCAATCACACAATATGAAGAGCAAAATACGCTACATGTAGGTAGTCAGCAAATGATGCTTATTAAACCAATCAATGACATTCAAATGAAGAATAAATCGTTATCAAATGTAAAAATCTAGAAGGCGTATGGGGTCAATCTTGATTTGATGTGTTTATTGTATCATAAAAACCATATCCGTGTGATTGGGGTGTTGGCTACTCCTGTATAACTTGTTAATGGGATAACATCGGCAGCAAGTATGGAAAGCCTTTTTACACTCTGCTCAATATAAATGTAGTAATACTCAGACGCCGAATACATTGTCCGGTCCAGTGTAGAGCGTTTAGGCGTACGCTTATATTCCCTTGCAAGTCCCCGTCGAAATTGTTGGCAAAGACACGGAAGATATTGATTCATGGGATTTTCATATCATTTGATTTTGACTGGTCCAGTTGATACATTTGACGACATTTAAAAAGTCAGTGTGCACTTCAGCATTGTGGCATAATGTGGCCCACGTTGTCACTAAGTATCTTGTAGGGGAGATATAGGCTAGTACCGATGGATCAAATATTCTGAGTCGGAGACACGCAGGATG